>JAQGBY010001621.1:0-28078 GCA_034698785.1 Mycogona germanica | reverse complement strand
GGAACGCGGCAATAATAAATCTTGTGTTTTATTCATTGCACGTTCGTCGCCAATTTCTAGATGAGTCCAGCATCTTTAGTTCCAAAAAATCTTATTCATATCATCAGCATAAGACAATTAAATTTTGTTCGAAGTTTAATGAATTGTGGCCAAGTCGTCACCCGGTCAGATTTAAATTGCGACAAGAATTGTTTCGAGTAATTGTATGCTGAAAATAATTGATAATAGCCCAAATTATTGCTAACAATTAATGTTTAACTTAAATAATATTTAACTGATTCAATTAAAAAAGGCAAACACGTTGGTATTCGAACCATTTCTTCGCGAATTGTCTTCGTCTACGTGCAGTGTACGTCATCATCTCGAATTCTTCCCATCGAATTAGGATAAATTCAGAAATGTGCGCACCTGAATATCTTGCGGGGATCAGGTAAAATACTTTTCTAATGTCTCAAAAAATTGCAACCGATTGCCAATTTACGAATCGATGAGTGGTGTCAGCGTCAATCATTGAGCGCATTTGGAAGCACATCCCCTCAATCACTTTTTACAGTCCCTGGCTCACTACTCTCGTATTTTGTTGTGTCAATTTCTAAACTTTTCAATTCACTCTTAAACCGAACTTTTGTACTTATCCTAAAGCAACGCTGTTGAACCACAATCTTTCTTGTCTGTACGTTCAAATTTTTAGCCCGTGCAATTTTTTAATCGAATCTTCAAATATTGGAAGATCCTCAGGAATAACAAGAGAATTTTCCCCAACATATTTCATTAAAATCCATGCAGCCGTTCATTTTTTAAGTTTGAGCGTAAAACAAGCGCAATAACATTATAATATGCGTGACATTTTCTTACCTCTCTTTTGTTGAGCTCACCGAGCGGCAATTTGCACACGTCAAGTGAAATTGAAATCCTAGATACTCGTATATCTATTATATCCATTTCAAATTATATCTCAATTTTTAAAAAAGGCAATTTGCAAGCAAGTATGAATACGTGCATACCGGCGTGTCCAAAGTGAAACCTTATTTCACGCTAGATAATAGTAAAATTTATGGAGAGTAACATTACTTTATGACTACTAAATTTGCATTCGAATTTTTTGCTCCATGTCTAATTCATAATCAATTATTAAATTGCTCCTTGAAGTATCTCCAAGTTTTCAACCAACTGGTAATATAGGAATGTAACAATTTTTTAAACAATTTTTATAAAACAAGCCATGCAAACATGATACTTTTGGGCAAGATAAAATTGCAAGTGATACTCACAGTACAGTGGAGCTAAACGTTTCCTCAATTATTAAGAAATAATAACTAGCCAACCGTCTAGTTAAATCTACGCGAAGTGCAATTTCTAGAAATATCCAGATTCTTAAAACTAATTATTTTTATGTAAAAACTTGGAGAAAGTGTTTAATTAGCGTGTGAAATACACGAAAATTTTCAGGAAAATGATTTGGATTAACTTCAATTTCTTTTAAAACTTGCCTTCAAAACTTAATTTTTGATCAAGATACTCTGTATACTGAGAGTGATACTTTAATGCGCTAGATTTCTCGTAAACTAAGTTGTAAGTTGGTTTCGTGACCGACTGTGGTTTCGGCGGTCCCGGGTTCGATTCCCGGCGCGGGCTCTCGAAAATTTCGATCCCGGGGTACTGGTCATTCCCCCTCGCATAGTGCTTAAGCACCATGAGGGGGACGTAAGGCCTGTAGTGCGGTGGACTACAGTTGATAAAAAAAAAAAAAAAAGTAACTTAGTAATTAATTGCGAATAGTTAAAACTGCGCGAAGCGCGAATTTTCTAATGTTTATCATTAAAATTAATTTTATTTAATGCAGTTAAAGACAAACAAGGAAATCACAAATTATATAGACACGAATCGCAATTTTTGTAAATCTTTTCATTGAAATTAGCTTTGAAAAATTGAAGTCTTATAACATTTCGTTTAAAGCACTTGAAGCGTGAGAAATTATAGAAAAATCACTGAAACGCCAGAAATGCTAGAAGCAGGGGGGTCAAGCCGACCCCCCGGGGATTGGCCAATTGCCAGAAGCACGGGGGTCCAAAAAAGATGCAGGGGGTTAAACTCCCCACGACAAATCGAACCCTAGGTATTGTTTAAACAAGTCTCAATTCAAGTTCGTGGATTTCCCACTTTGCAAACGGTTCGACTTGCACAAAATACAAAACGAATTGTATACAAAAATACATCTTGCTTCTTTTTATCATACTGCATGCAGATGACGACATTAACATTTCACAACAGCAGCAGTTCAGATCGTGGTCTCAGATACAGGTGTATCCGCTCGCCATACTTGCTTCATCTTAGAGAGCTTTTAATTAAAGTGGCAAGTCAACTGTCTAGGCGGTTACGAGTGTCAAAAATCGGATTTTTTTCCAAAGTCTTTATTGGCAATAAAATAAACCACTTCTTGGAAAACATTGCTCCTCCTCCCCCCTCATGTTTTTTGTTAACACACACCTCGTTTTTACCTAATAAGCGCGTACACATATGTACATGCGTATATTCGGCGGCATTGTAAACGTTGATTTACGACGGTTCAAGTGTCAATAACCATGTATATGCCTGTGCAGGTGTGTATATACACATTTTGCTGTATGTCACACATGAAATTATAGCTGGTAAAAAGAATATTTAATAATTTTCGTTCGCTTGGTAATCGTTCCAGAAATTAGGGTGTATACACGAAAGCAAATGGCGATTCAAGAAAACGAGTTTAAACGATCATGCATTTGAATAGTACTATGTTAATAATTATTTACTGATGCACATGTCATATTTTGTCATAAATTGTCATAATTTAGATGTTATCGTATGAGAAATTCGAATTTTCACGGGAATATAATAACGTCATGCAGGTGCCTCAACATGTTATTTTTATATTAAAAAAATTAGGATTTCCAAACGTTTGACAATTGAAATATCAAATAAAAAAGGAATCGTTTTTAAAAATATCTATTTGATCAATTTTGTTTTTAATAATGTTTTAAAATATTATTTCGGTAAATAGAAATGTTAAATATTCAAAATCGAGATCTGAAAATGGAACGCTAGCGAAATATGGTGATGTGGGTATATCAGGAGGAAAATTTTTATTATATTTCATTAATCCGTTCGGGAGTTAATCTCCGAACAGAAAAACATGAGGTCCTGTTTTATAATATAAGATTTGCATCTTTAAACTGAAATTGTTTTTGAAAAGCAATATGAAACGTACATATCCTTTTTGCCTGAATTTTTTTTAAAACTCATTTGATAAAATTAACGATTGCTTATAAATTTGTAGAGACCGGTTATTGAGGGCATAATCCTGCGAACAAGGGGGGGGAGATCGAGCTTGTCGCAGCTTCAGAAACAAATTAAAAAAGAAAAAGTAATAGTCGCCCACTCCCAAGGGGTGCCTCATTTCACTGGCGCCTCATTTCCTTTCCAAAAAACCCCCTCCCCCTCCTTCCAACCAAAAAATTATTGCGAAACGTGTCGGCAAGCTAGACATGAATAATACGCATTTCAGTGAAATGCATGAGATTCGATTTGCCCTTCACAGACGACACTAAATCATAATTTTTCACACTTGCAAAATTTGGATTCTTCTTTAATTATTATAATATAATCGTTCCTCTGTGATATGCTCTATGCTAATGTTGACTCAAATTACAATTTTAAATTATAATTGTGCGTGGCGCGCGAGGCGTTAAACTGCCTGGCAAGTGCGTGCGTATGTGTTCGGGTGAGACACGCTTACCCATGCTTTTTATTGAATAAATAAGGGGGTAGTTTCCCTTTCTCCATTATCATAATTTGGAAGCGGCATCATCATTAATCTACACCCCATTGTCCATATACGGAGACAGCCGAGACGTGAATACATCGGCGTCCAGCGCTAGATCGCGCCAAGTGTTATAGATCAGTGGTGTTCACACTTGCTTTCTATGATACATTCATGATACCATTTATACGTCTGTCTGGTCGCGCCTTTTCACTGTTTGATCGTTCCCATTATTAAACTGAAGTTGGAAAACAGCTCTCATGATTATTCCAGCAAGAAAGGGAAAAATTAGACTTTAATCATGAGTCACTAGCAGGAATGGAAAAGGCGATTGAGGATGGACGCTTTTCTCTTGACTGGTGTGATTAAACTTCCACTAGCAAAAAAAGAGATAGAAGGGAGTCCCAAGTCTCCATTCACATACGTGAACACTGGTCTTTTTTTTTGCCAGGTTGAACGTAAAAATGTTATTGACGCCGTTACTTGCCGCACTTATTGCAGTGTGTGCGGCATTGACTTGGGAATGCCGCCACATATTTATATTGGACCACCAGACGGAGAATCGCCCGCAAATATGACCTGTTCTCTGCGAATGTATATTTTTTTAAAAATTAGAACAACTCTTTCTAATATAAATTACATTTTAATTGTATCAATCTTGCACGTAAAATTATATTACACGTATGTACATCATAGCCCGGTATATTATCCTATTTCGAAATGCTGCGACTCACGTTTTTATGAGAATCCATTATATTAAAGTCCAGCATAAGACTCAAATTCGAATAATTAAAATGTTCTCGAATAACCAGAACTGCGAAATATTTAATATCATAAATCTAAAATAATTTGCCAACTGCTGGCATAAATTGCGACGGCACTAAAAAGCAAATGAAATAACATTATGCAACTGGCTCATTGTTACAGGTACGTAGAAATTATTCATTATTCATAGAACTATCACTAATAAGAATGCAATAAATTAGGAATTGAACAAAATCACGATTTCATGTAAATGATGTAAATTTTGAAAATTATTGTAATACGAGTATTATTTACATTCTCAATATTTTATACGAACAATGGTAACAGAACAATGAAAACATGTATAACGTGCATGCCCCCAACGTCATTCGAATGTCATATTATTTCTTCATACACCTAATATTGCAAAAAACTAAATTATTTTCCTCTCTCGCAAGTTTAATATATTAGATATATTTTATCTAAGAATATGTCGTGGTATGGCTACACATGATTAACAATTTGAGAAAAATTCTGTATTTCGTTTTAATTGTGACCACTTAACAGCATAGTGGGGGTCCAATAGTGTTTAAAAATCAAATAACTGAGCAAAACAAATTAGTTTAACGCGATTGTATACTGCAAACGATCAGAGCGGTATTCTTTTAAAGGTATCTAACAGATCAGTTTCGTATGTGTAAATGGGACTGATTTTAAAAATAAATTTACTACACTCCCAGCCAAATTTTCAAGCGATGAAACTAGGTCAGTAAGTAGTAAAAGTTGATTTCATCGGTTCCTGTGAGCCTCACTTCCATGTTCAATAACAAGTTCTTTTATAGCACTTGCAAATATTGTCTACACAGGTGTAATACCGTGCATGTTGAAGGAATAACAAGAGAATAAATTATCAATGTTTCGCGATCGATTGTAAATGTCGATAAATATTTTGCTCGCAATTATGCTCAACGAGACGCGAGTCGAATATGGCCATGATGCGTCTTCAAAATTACATTTTACTACTGGATTTGTCTGGACAAATTATAAAACTCGATCAACACTTATTGCTTCCTCTCATCGTTTTTTTAAACCCGACTTGATCAGGGAATAGCTACTCTGTATTTGGATCAGACTCACTGCGATTTTATTAAAAAATATTTTCTATACGTCGGAACGCTCAAATATATAAACTACGCCTTCGTCAATTAATAATGGAATTTTAGACTGTACAAAATACTCGAGCAATAATAATAATAGTCTTCTCGTTATATACACATAATTAAATTTACATATAAGTATTTCCTACTACTCTGGTCACACACTAAATTCGCCCCCGAAAGGGACGCTCGAATGTCTTTCCAAATAAATATAATTCTTTGCGAAGTTAAGTTGTAAAAAAAATATCTAAAACTCATTTTAAATCGAAGGGTAGTGCTACACCGACTACCATCAATTTTCCATTCTGCAATGACGCTAGAATATGGGTGTTGCGATTGGTCATCGTCACGTGACGTATTGGCGATGGAAGCGACAAGGACTTGAGGAGTTTCAATCTATGGATCAAATCAAATACAAATCACAATAGTAAGGCTAAATCGACTGATACGCCAAATACTATTGGAAATCCTTACGAATAACAAAACTGAATATAAAACAAGAGGCGCATGATAAAAAAGTCGTGAATTTGTAAATACCCAATGACTAATTACACAAACTGCAAATAGCGTCGGCGCTTGGATCGCGATGCTTAGTTTCAATAATTTAAGATATTATATCGCTGGTATCATGCAACACATATACCATATAATATATGTAATATTTAGAAATATATGCTCAGTATATGAAACTCCTCAATAGAACACATGAAACCATGAGGAAACAGATTGATCTGGTTTTAAACAGGAGTAACCAAATTCGTTCATAAAGCAAGAATAAAACGCCTAGTAAATAAAATAATTATTTTTCTCATGTACTTACTGGTACAGCTCATGAATGTTCAGATGACCCCTGGCATTTCCGGTAACAACAAAATCGCCGCTGACGGTGAGCGCAGTCAGAGCTGATGTCGATGTATCTTTCCACAGGTGAATCCCATTGATAGAAACTACATCAAGCATATGTCTCACCTACAAGAAAAACAAATTTGACATTAAGACTTCCCTCCCTTGAGGCATCACACTTGCAAAAAAAGTCAAGCGCAATTTATTCCAGCCAAACGTGGCAAGTAATCTTTTTATTCAAATTGTAGCCCCAACAATGCGACTGGCGTCCTACATCAGATGCAAGAGCTAGTTTAGTAGTGCGGTGCGCGTCTGAAAAAACGCAACTTGTTTGCGCGTTCTTGGTTCAAAATCCCCCGATTAAAATCACCAGTTTACCTGAGCAGGTTTCCCCTCATCTACCGTGACGCTGCTGACCGTGACAATGTGTCCCGTATCCGACACACCCATGAACGAAATTTCCGATCGCAGAGAATCTAAATTGGGCCAAATTGTCCGAAGATAGAATCCCTCTCTGACGCTGTATATATTGATAGAGCCATCCTGTGAAATGAAAATATACAGTAATTCAATAAATGTGTGTTCCATAAATAACCATGACCCTATGGCACTGACGCCATTGATCTGGCTAAAGAACTCGTGTTAAAACGGGAAGATCGACCACAATCAACCATCAGATATTTGTTTACCGAATAATTAAAAAAGATCGGCATTTGAAATGATTCGAGAATGTGTCTGAAACGCGCAACAGATGGCAGCAAGATTCGCATCTGGAACAAACGAAAAGTGGCGCGCGCGAGTTCAAGTCCGTGTAAAGGAAATGAAAAAAAATTCGAACAAAAATGAAATTGTCAAATTATTTGTATAGTATTACTCTATAGTTTAAAAAATTATTCGATTCGATAAAATATTCCTGAAGATCTTTTATTTGGAACACACTGTATATTGATGCGCTTATGCCAGGTCTTAGTTGGACTGAGCGCAGGAACATAATATAGCGTTCCACATGACTGAACTTGTAAACAAAACAATATTAAAATATTAAATGGACATTATACCTTGGATCCGGAGACTGCCATATCGAGTTCGGTTACCATGGCAACGCAGGTCACTTCAGCTTCGTGACCGTACAGAACTTGCAGTCGTTTAGCTGGCATATCTCTCCCGGATGAGTTGGCCTGGACATGAAGATATTTTTTAGTCTAGTTTCGTGGCATCCATAAATGTGTCAGCAAATTGTCTAGAGAAAATATATTGACTCCTATTTACCTGGATCATGCTAATGTCCCAAATGATACACGTCAAATCCCTCGACCCAGACATCAAATGGTGGCTGAGGTTGTCTATCGCCAGGCATGTCACCACATCTGGGCAGAGAAGACGGTAAATTTATATTAATATGCACTGTGATGTAAAAAAATAAAAAATAGAACCCTATTTAAAAAATCACAACTTCGTGAAAAATGCTTCGATTTAAATGAAATTTGGCAATAATTCATAATTTAGTTTTGTTCCTACACTATAATCGAAGACTTGAAACTACGAATTAAGAAAACTTGGATTGAACTCGACCAGAGCATAACCTATAATAGATTCGTCTTTCAAAGAATGCCTCCGGGGTCACCGGAGAACATTTTGAGCAACCGAAGAACATTTTAGTACATTTTATAATTCATATTTGTTCATATAGTGTTCTATGCAAGTGCCAAATTTCATTTAAATCGAAACATTTTTCACGAAGTTGTGATTTTTTTATTGGGTTATACTTTTTTTGTGTATATTCGGCGACATATATTCGTATACCTTTTTCATTCAAGTACAAGAAACTGACAACGAACTGGATGCTACCAATGTAGCAGCGGATAACTGACATAACTTGCTAATATTGCTAATACAAATGTGACATTAGGAAGAAACATCCGGTCAAGGTAATCGCCAAGTGGATTGGGTATCTTAATGACTGAAAATTTGGTATAACTAGGAAACGCTTGGTCAGGCATACCTTTATGACTAACGAGGTGTGTGCAGATCTTATTTTTCGAAATCCTGTACACCCAGATGCTGTTATCCCAATGACCACCGCTGTACATGCATTTGAAATCGCGAGTCACCACAAACAGATTCGACGAAACCGAAATTCCAGGCTGAAGGGGACCCTGAATTCTATGCTGCGTCCTGATAGTAAAAAAAATACATTTTATATCAAATGTGCGTTAAAGCAAGATTCCCGGTGCCATTGAAAATGAGCGCAATTTTTTTTTAGTTTACTTGGCATTATTTAAAGTCGGATCGAGATCAAGGGTGAAAAAATTGGAGATATTCTTATTGAACGGTAGGAAGTTGTGAATTCCTATCGATCCCGATTCGGCGATGGTAATCAAATTATCCAATGTGTTCGCCTGGGCCGCAACAAGACGGGCGTCACAACGGGAGGTGGCCAGGAACAAGACAGGATCATTGGTCTTCGACATCTACAAAAAACATAAGCGGGATTTGGAAACGTAGGTCAGATTTTCTTCCCAATCTATTTACTAGGCTTTATTTTCAGAATGCATAACAGGAAAAGGTGAGGATAACGATACTCTTTTGGAGCACTTACTTGGCAATTAATCAATGCAAGAAATTGGAAAATAAGAAAATAATTGATCACTTGAGAAATACAAAAATTTGGACGTTCACCACTTGCCTCTACTTCGAACAATCTGAGGTTGTTTGGAAACAGAAGGAGGTTTATTCCCCTATTGTCAACCTTGCATAGTTTATCGATCACATCCTGCTGGGACATTTTAGTTGGATGAGGCTCCTATAAATAGTAAAATTATAATTTTTTTTTTTTTTTTAATTCACTGAAGTGACGGATCACAACAGGAAGATTCTGTACCCCTCTCAGAGCTTAGGCCCTATGTGAGAGGCACATGATTATAAACCAGTTGGTATCATGCTATTTGGACAGCTCGGGGTACATTATTTTATTTTCATCAATTTATTCCCAATTTCTGGAAAGGCACGGAAAGTCACGACACGGACCTTGAAAAGTTGGCTGGGTGTTTGTCCAAAATTATTGATGCTCCCTTCGATAGAGGCACGTTCAGCAGGATCGGTGATCATATCCAAATTGACGGCTCCTAAATCGATGATAAAAGTACTCAAGTAAAGCGAAACATCTTGCGAATGCCCATGAAAACAGTGTGCCTATATAATAACGATTTAAATTGAAATATTTTGGGCCACTTGGTTCAACGCCTGCAGGGATCTTACCCTCGTAAGTTGAATAGTAGAACACGTTCATTGCTTCGACAGCGGCAGGACCTAGAATCAAGCAAAGTTGACAGGGTATTAAAGAGACATGCTAATTATTCGTTATAACGATTTCAATTAATCATCAGTCACTAATGGAACTAGACTAAAATCTATTAATTCAAGCGTCAATTTAATAACTCATATTTCAACCTTTCTGCTTGTATCCGAAAATCAAGTCCACCCATTCGTGTAAATGCGATGAAACGTAGTCAGATTCCTAAAGAAAATGTCTAGCGTGTAAATATTGATTTGAAAATATTTTCATGTGCGACTGGTATGCCGCAATCAGGATTGCTTGATAAATCCAATAAAGCAAGAAATAACCTACCAAGGCTTTGCGGTGCTTGTGAATGAACTCTTCTGGGGTATTGGCCCATTTAGGAAGAACGACATCACCGATTACTTCTCCAGTGGCCTGGAGTCGACCCAGGTCAAATCCTGATGGTTACACAGGAATCAAATTGAAACAAGGTTTTTATAAATAATACAATTCGTTTCATTTTTAATAATTACCATTCATGTTGACTAGAAATTCCGGAAGACAAAAGAACTCGGGTATCAGTTCCATCACATCATTGGGACTGTTCATGAGCATCTTCCAGGTTCCTGGTATGGAATGGAACTGGCGATCAGCCACGTCGAATCTGCCAATGTAACAATTTTGTGCAAGTTCTTTGAAGAATCTATCTCGATTTAAATTGCTTTTGAATAGCATACACATGGTGCATCATGAGATCTACACAAATAAATAAAACTAGAAACCTGGGATGAAAATCTAGATAGAAACCTACCTGCCACTTTGTAATTCAATGTGCAAGGACGTAAAGGGTTCCAGTCGAACCAAATAGTGCAAGACTCCTCCCGAATGTGAAAAATGGGTCCCGTAATGAAATTTGGGAACTGATCCGAATACATCCTCAGATTGTTCGTACCTTGACAAGTTAAAATAAAATTAATTACATGATTATGCCACATGCAAGAATGTACATGTTAAGTCTCTTGGGGAAATCGAGCCCTTCACACACTTGTATTTCACAGTTGGCACATTATTGGGATTGACAATTCCGATCGGCTTCGACAAGTCACGGTATATTTTTGGATCACTAAAATCCAGGACATCCGAAGTGTAGTCATTTAGGATCCATGGAAACTGTTGAAACAAATAGGGCAAATCACTTTCAAGACGCCAAGTCAATGAATTACATTTTAGCCAATTTAATTAAAGACATCTGTCAATAGTCCAGTTAAATACATTTATAGTTCTTACCACGGGATACTGGCCAAGGTCATTATATGTTCTTCCAGATATTGTGTTCAACATCATCAGGTAATCAAAATTGGAGATTTCCCTTTGGACCCATTTCTGGGTCACGCCAGACAGTCGCAAAACATCAGCCGGCGATCCACTCGTGTAGACTAGATTAGGAGGACGAAGTCCCAGAATTCGACTGTATACCCTGTTACGGGACTATACAAGATAAAAGCAACAGATGTTGAAAACGAAAATAGAAAACGAAATTTTCAAAAATATTAACGCACGACAAACTGACCTTGGTAGCGAAATTAAGGAAGTGGTTGGTCTGATCCAGCAGAAAAAACTCTAATGCCGTCCGGCGAAATGTGTAGCGCCTCAGTAGAACTTGCCGAAGCTGAGATAAAGAAAACTTGAAGTCGTATCGTTCGACTGAAAACGTAAAAGAAAAATCAAGTCGTATATCAAATATTTAATTTTTGATTCATTTGATTTGATTCCAACAATGATTGGCAAAATTTAGGCATCCATACCGTCTTCTCTCACAGGTGAAGCATCAAAAAAATAAACGTGAGTTGTTGTCAGCTCCACTCTCCCTTTTACCACGGACATTAGAACTAGAAGTTCGCACTCTTCGGTTAAAACTAGTTTCTCTTTGCCAGTCAGTTCAACTTCTTGAATTCTAGGTGGAAATAATATAAAATCAGTCACACCAGTTGGTTAAACGCTGAAATAATCGATAGAGAAGCCTGCTAAAACTTTGGACATACTCCGAAATGGCCAAGGCCTTTAAGTCCTCTTCCGTTATGCTGTCATCTTGCTGGCTATATGATCTAGCTTCGCAGGCCAAGGCAAGTGACATGCTGTCAAGTGGTGGTTGGGTTGTGGATGGCTTATCTAAACGATTGGACAAGAATAAAATTATTGGAACGGGATTACTCAGACCATTGCTTCGAAAAATTGGCTGAATTGAAAAAGAAATATCACAAGTATCAAAAGTATTATGAGTGTCTAATAACATAACTAGAGAAACCAAATTGACAAATGGTGAAAGTTAGATAAATAAAAAAAATAATTGATCATAAAATTAATGAAGCATTCAACTTGAACTCAAATTCATACAACTCAACTGAGGGGAACGATATAAATAAAGCAATTATATATATATATTTGGTTTTCTGCACCTACCAAAGCTCATTTTTAATCTCCGTGATGCTTGAAAGGACAAGGTTATCCAGTTTTATTTTTGCAGCAGGGTTATTGAAACTTGTTAGTGCAAGAACTCTTGCACATCATGTGAGTGTGTGTTTAGATGGCAATAGAACCAGGATTTTACAAGTTGGCGTAACCGTGAAATCATGTTATTTTACAAACATCATAATTCATGCACTGCCCTATACAAACTGTTATATCAGTATAAAATTTCCTGGCAAATAGAAAATTTGATAAAATGTGAAACAGTTATTTCAGAACTTGGTATCTTGGCATCTTCGAATTATCAAGTTGCCTGAGTCAAACTTATATTTCTAGAAAATACCTTACCCGTCTCACGAAGTCTACTAGCTTCAGCGTGAATGTCGAAATGATGATTCAGGACTAGCTTGAGTCTCATTCTTGATATATTTTCGTGATAAGACAGCATCCAGTGTTTCTTGTTTTCATTTCTGCGAGGATAAAGGGGTTTTTACATGTGCAAATAGAATTCGTTCTCCAGTTACAAATACTAGCACCAAGTCGTGCTCACCTAAACTTCCACGGACCACGTGAACCACGCAAGAACAACTTGCTAAGTCGCCACCTCCGGTTCACCAAGAGATTTTGATTCCTTGCCTGGCTGTGGATGTTGTTGTACGTAATTTGCTCCTCGATGCTCTTGTTACTAAATGGCTCCATGATGGAAGACTAGACGACCGATAGGATCCCAAGCATATTTAACATTTATGTTAATTACAATTACTGTATATCCGGAAATATAATGTATCCAGGACATGCAAGGCTCGAGGACATACCTGAAAGCGCAGGTGACTTTCTCCCCACTCCCGGTTTCTCATATGAACCTCGACCTTGGAATCTTCGCAACACCGCGTCCAGAAGTCCTTCATTTCTTCTCTCAACGGCTGGATAGTAAGCTGCCGGTGCCTCTGCGAAAATGGTCTTACCTGGGAAAGACAAGTTCAACAAGGTAGGGAATGAAAATGTAATAATGAAAAGATACATGACTTGCTCAATGACAAATACACTAGAGTAACAAATATCGATTACTCGTCATGTGACGGGTCTTGCAATGGCCAGTCTCATCCCTGGTAGGTATAGGGACTGGATTAATCGGCCACGACGCATATAAATAAAATTACATTGTAGAAAAAAGCTTGGTGCATATGAATTTTCCATTAAAACTAGACTCACGTGCTGTTCAATGGATTGCCGCCACTCGTCGCTCTGGAAATATTTTTGGAAATCTTCAGCAAATGACGGCCCTGATTTACTGGAAGGCAGTGAAGGTAAATGCCGAGCCAGGTGCAGACGTGGCTCTGTAGTGGCCAGAAGGGCTTTGACCAGGGGGATAATGTACAAGTAGTGTTCTTGGTTGCCAACTGGGAAATGGAGGCAAAAAATAGTAGCTAAAGTTTTAAAATAATTCATGTGCAAAAACCACAATGTAGCTGTAAAAAATTGGATTTCAATAGGTACAAGAATGTTTCAACATTGACCTAACGCTAGAACTTTTAAAAAAACATGTTTTCAAGTTACCGTTCACGGCCTTGGACAAAATAGCATCAAGCGACTCCAACAGAAAGAACACCTCCTCTATCTTGCTTCGGGTCATTCTCGTTTGAATGCAGTTATGTAGCTTAGGCGTGGCCATAGCACAAATCTAGATAAATGCAAATACACGGTATAAAAATACAACTAATAGGACAAGTAATTGTTCGAAATTCAATAGAAGTATCAAAATTGACTTGCATCAACATTTTCGCTGGCGGCACACTCCAATAAAATTCCTAATCCCATTTGAGCCATTTCTGCCCATTCGTCCCCGCTAACTGTTTCGTCGAATACGAGTAACGTATCCAGCAATCCTAAGATTCCACCTAGTAACTATAGAGGCATGATCATTTCATTAAACAAAAACGAACAAGGATTTACACGGGTCATCCATGCTATAAAAACAGGAGTCAAGTCGCAGCCACAAATCTGTACTTGCCAAGCATTGTATTGGCAAAGGTCACCTCCCAGATTTCGCGAGAATTTGGAAACTGGTATTTGTGCCCGATAGGCGTGAATGCTTTTTAGCAGTCGTACTGGCCATTGTATAAACGATAAGACTCTTGTCCAAAATATGTCCATGTACGAGACGATCGTGTAGCGTCGTCAGTCACTTGAACATGACCTAGCGGTCGAAAACTCGTGTTTTGTGTATTCTCCAATGTAACCAACGGTCTTTCACTATCGGACATTTTTTCAACTAATCTTATCGTCTTTTTGGTGAAATATTTTATTATAAAAACCAGGATTAGATGTAACCAAAGTAAAACGAAGGTTAGGTGTAATCAATTGGTTACCCTTAATTGTTCAGGACAAATCTTGTAGATGCTCACCTTCCCACTAAGTTTTTCTGGACTTTGCGATTCATCCAACACGACTAGATCGTAGGTCCATTTCATAACTTGCAGAGCATTTTCTGTGACATTTAAAATGGAATGTCCTACGGTGAAACAAAATTCATGGGTCCATTGAAATTATGCAACAAGACGCACGTGTTCATGACAAGACAAACCAATCCAGTCACACACAGAAACAAGATTTGAAAGATCTGCAAGTTGAAACAATATTCAGACCTGGTTCTTTTAAATCAGAAATCACAACTTGAAGCATGAACTCCAATATTCTTCTTTTCAGTTCATAAGGGGACTCGTACAGCTTGTAGTTGGAATCCAGGAATGTAATGCGGCAAAACACCTGTCCACGTTCCTAAACATGAATTTACACCACGCGAAACAAGATAATTACTTATTCAAATTTACCAGCATGGCAACAGGCCTTTTTAAATATGAGAAATATAAATAAAGGTAACTAGGCCTAGTCTCGTACTCATAATATATTAATACAAATCAACAAAAAAAGTTTTATTTCATTCCTGAATATTTGAGCAAGGAAAGAAAAGAAAAATCATACCCTCCACGCTTTTTGATCGGTTCCAGAAATGCCCTTCCACATGACAGTGAACACAATATTGGTTACTAAGTGGCAAAGTTCGTCTTCCGTATCAATAAAATTAATGGGAATGAAAGTGGACAGGCAACTGGAAAACACAAGCATAAAATTAGAATTCCAACTGCAAGTCCAAGTCCTACGGTGTTTGGTTTGCGGGGCAAAACAAGCTAAAACACGCACTCAGTGGCTTCTTCGGTCATTTCCACGCCGTCCAAAAGAGGTGCATCGTCAGGTCTCTCGTCGTCTTGAAAACCTCCTGCTTCAAACGAGCCTTGTCCTCGAAATTGGTCCATCGCTTGGGACGTTGACAAATCATCCAGACTAGATGCTTTGCTACTCGGCATGGATCTAAGATGAATACATGACTTGCAAAATGAGATACTTAACTGAATATAAACTGACAAGTCACACTTGAAAAATTAGAAGTAAAGTTCGAACCTTGTTCCTAAACTTTGAGTATCGTAATCAAAAACTTGAGATCTGAAATATTGAGGTGTTTTGGTCTTGGGCGACGCCGTTACCGAAACTTCGTCAATTGATTTGGAACCACCGGACAAATGAATGGGAGTTACAGAAATGTTGATTAATGCTGTAGGAGGAAACAAATGATGGAGAGTTAATAAAGTTGGAAATTCGCTTGCTACCTCTGCTATTCTTATTTTTATTACATTACTAGTTCTTGAAGCAACTAACATGTTTCATCGAATTTGAATAATGAAAATGCCGTATAATTGCGAAAAGATAGAGGAATTTTGGGATCATCTAAATCACATCATATTTCGGAAGATAAGCAACAAGGCAAGCTAGAACAATATTTCTTAAATAGAGCAGCTATTGGGGAAATTGCAATTTTACAAGAACAATTCGGCAGGGGCGAATCAGAGTTTCAACGATCACGATTATTTATTAGAAGTCATGTCTTTGTACTAACGTTCTTTATTTGGCACAAATGATCCACCGACTGTTGCAGCCGGAAATAACTTGTCACTGATGTCAGCGTTGACACTGTCCCGCTTCCGTTCAGTCCTAGGGGACCTCACTAACAGTTGAAGAAGACAATCGTACCACGAGTGTTGAAGAGCAATCAAGTGGGGCGAGTTTGAATTTACCAGTATAGCTTGAGAAACCTAAAAAGATTCAAAAATTAGTTTGAGTGTAGACTGTTACAAATATTTTTTAGCTTCGCACACAAGAGTAAATTCCTTACTTGTCTTGCAGCCTGAAGTTTCAAATTAGAGTCCGTAAACCGAATAAAATACAATATCACCAGGAGCCCTTGATACGACGCAACATTATCTTGATATAAACAAAGAAAAATACATATATTAAAAAAACAATTATATTATAATTTAGTCACAAATTGAAATTGGCATATTATTGAACTCCTATTTCGCGTAAACTTGGAATATTGCTGACCGAGAGTATAAAATTCATGTTTGAAACGTACCAGTCAAAAGCACTTGATCCACCAAAAGCTTGATCATTTCAATGGACACGGGTATTCCTTCCAACCTGTTGACTAGACCGGCCATTCCAACATCTTGGAGTCGCAATCGCACTTTATTCTTTTCGTAAACTTTATTTGTCTTCAGAGCCACCGATATGACCTGGGAATACGCAAATTCGAACTTCTATTTTAATAATGATCCTTGACAACTCATAGACAAAAAAGTGTATGAAAGCAACACTTACTTGTAGTATCAAACATCGAAAATGAATACTGTATGCCGCGTTCATCAGCAAACAGTACAATAGTTCAATGCCACCGGGCTCGTAAATGAGAAGGAAAATCTGATCTTGGCACTGCTGTTGTTTCACCAACATTTTAATTAACATTTCCAGCATGTCTGTCAGCTGTTGGACGGATGAAGAACATTTTACATTTCATCACAAGCATTAACTTGAAAAGTAAAAAAGTAAGAAACTCATAAAAGTGCGTGCACTCGCCATTTCTTCTTCTTTGACCGAGAACAAGAATCCCAGAATTGCCTCGATTTCCTTGCTGCTCGCGTCTCTCAAAACAAAATATCTCACCAAGTTTAAAAGAGAAACTCGGATTAACTTGCAGTCCGCGTGACAGAGATTGGAAGCATGTGAACTGCAAAAATATGGACCAAAATTAGCAGTGTTTCACAGAGTAAAACCTGCATATCAATATCGAAGCGAATCGATAATATAATGCCAGCTTACCTATAAAACTGTCTAACGACGTTGAGAAAAAAGGATACTCCGTATTTCTTCCGAAAGTACTTCTTGTCATTTTTTATTAGTGATGATATATATTGGATGTGACCTAAACACAATCGAACAATTCATACAAGAATACGGATCAAGTGTCGATATACCACAGTTATTTATTTACAGCAAGGCGAATACGTTTCTAATAAAAGGTGTGCATGATTGAACATACAAACAGCTGAGGTCAAGCATGTGTATGACATTGTTACCTACCGATTCGTACTGGAAAATCGCTCTTGCTCCAGATGCGGAATTCAAAGAGAACATGCTGATAGAACAAATGTCGGAGGCTGATCTCGTCTTTCACGCAAGAGCTCTCCAGCAACAGTTGGCAGGCCATCAGAAGATCCGTGTTCACCAGAGTGGCGGGTATCTAGCAAGTGTATAAACACATTAGTTTTCAACAGCCTCTTAATTACGCAGACATGTCATTTACTTGCAGTAAATATGAGCAACCTTTTGCAAAAGTGATCCAATAATGGCGAGACCGTTCTTGGAGAACAGCTGTTCTTGGTTGGTGGCGTTGTCTTGTATGATGTTTATTAGAATGATTAGAAATCCAGCAGTCTGGTTCTGTTCGAGTTTCCATTCTAATTGTTACCAAAAAATTACAAGAATCGTATATTAGTGGTTGTATTTGTCTGTTTGGGAAGACCACCTAAAATAGTTACTTGGCTTTTAGATGAAGCAGCAAGAATCACTCAATGAAAGATTTTCAGAAATAAGCAGCCATTTGAGTAAAACGATTATTAGTCGATTTCGTCTAGCTTGATTAACCGATGGATAAATACCCGAAAATGCACTGCTTGGTAGAACAACCCATTCCTCCATATCCTCTTCAGACACGGAACTATTGCTCGGAGATGTAACCTCGTCAGGTGCCGTCTGACTGATAATAAATTTGGCATGTTCCAATAGCGGATATAAAACTTGGATCCCTCCAATACAGCTGATAGACTCCTTAAAGCAAAGTTAAAAAAATATATTTTTAAATATTACCCCTTGTTGATAGAATAGAGGCAACTGTTTTAATCAAGTTAGCTAGCAAAAAATCAAGTGTGAGAACATGATTTTTTTATTTAATTTGCATTTACCTTTATAGTGTACGTGGCACACCGATGACCTGAAACATTGCCATCATACATCCTGGCAGGTGAAACGTCCATGCAAATATTGTCTTCACAAGCCTAGCAATATTTCGAACAATTTGTTGTGACAAGCCATTAGAAAATTTTAAAAACGCTTTGTGATAAAACAATGTTAATTTTAATAAATATCACAAAACAGTTTTTTAATGTAAATCAACTAAGCAATAAAACATTAGAATCGAGAGATGACTATTACAGGCAGTGCCTTAAAATAATCAGAAACTACGAGTTAAGACAGAAACTACGAGTTTTCGACCGCTAGGCCATTCCCAAGCAAATGAGGACGCTGCACGAGTCTCGTATATAGCCATATATTTCATAATTTAAAATTGGATTACCTTTGCATGATAGAACAGGACAAGTTTATTGCTTAAATCGACAGTGTCTGCATCCTCAACCGAAAATATCATGAGGTTGTTTGGACCTGTTGTCAAAGACAAGTAAAAAATATTTTAGAAAGAAAGCAAGACTGTCCGTGCAATTTGTGAAATACACAAGTCTAAATTTCGTGAATGTCAAAAATATTTCTTTACTCGAATTTTAAACATTTTTGCACATTTGAATTAGATGACAAGGCTCGCATGCTTTTTAAAAATTGTATAAAATTTCTTTCATCCTTCCTACTCGAAAAATACTCCATATTTACTGAAATCATTTGTTAATTCCAGCTTGAGATTGCTACCTCAGCAAATTGGTCTCGCGAGTAACTGACTGATAAGTAATGAATGAAATGAAATGAACTAGACCCATGTAACGATACCAGTCGCCACACGATACGAACTTACCGGTAGAATATAAGCAACGAACGAGACCGATGGGCAGGGACTCGTGGAACATGCACGCCAATCCCAACTGGCCAAGAAGGGAGCAGGGTTTACCCCACACCTTGTCTTGCATGCCAGCAGGCAGCGACGCTATGCCCTGTCCATGGTTGGTGCTCGACTTGGAGGGGAGCGTCATGGACAGAAAGTTAGGAAGGTTGGATAGAAGGCGTTCTGCTGTCGTTGGCGAGGTGAGGTCAGCATTCAATCCCGAGCCGAGCTTGTGACGGCCACTTCCGATGTGGCAAAAGGTAAACGGCTACAATTGATGCAAAGTTGCGCATATAAATACACAAGTGCGTATTTACAAAAATTGTACAACTCGTAGCCCAGTTGGTATTGCGACTGACTGTGGCACTTCGGTCCCGGGTTCGATTCCTGGCGCGGATTCTCGATTACCCGATCCCGGGATACAGGTGAAAATGTGCCACTCAGTACTACTCAGAACTTACTGTATGTAGCCTAACTAACTAAAAAATATACTATCATAGGCAAAATAACTAGGATTTTGGTCTAGGAAGATTCGATAGCCCTATTGAATAGAAAATTCGATCAGTAACAAAATCTGAAAAACAATTTTATTTTGATTTTTTGTGAGTTGCCTACCTCTGAGAAGGGTGCGCATTTGAAATTGACGTTTTGTCGTTGGGTCCCATCAATATAGACAGTCACGTGGCTTTGTACGAACGGCCTTCTCGACGCTAAATGGCAAACAGTTATTGCGTGCTAGCAATACATAACAAGTAAAAATATTGCAATTAGTTACAGGGAATCAAAAGGCCATGACCCTGACAAAATTAATTACGTTGCACTCTCGCTCACCCAGTTGCCATCATTTATTTGGTGCTCGTTTATAGACACCGTCAAATATTCCTTCTTGCTTAGAACCGCCACGACCAAGGTACCATCCGGAATGAAAAACGCTTCAAATCCACAGCCCGAATCGTTGCAAAGACTGAAAATTAACGAAAATCATTGTGGCTGACTGAGAAACGAGATATTATTAATAAATATGCGGTATGTTAATAAATTTTCCCTTCACTTAAGATATGGTGTTACAATTTTTATTATTTTTATCGACATCAGATTCAGAACACTTTTACAGTTTTAACCAATCACACATAGCAATTTTGCTTTGTCAATATTTGAGGTGCACAGCATGTGAAGAAAACAATATATATGTTTGACAACACAAATATCAGTCTAGTGAAGTTTCGTAGATATAATAAGCACAGTATGAAAGTATGCAGAAAAAAAATAATATTAGGCATGACATCTAATTGCGTACATATATACTTGTATATAAACAAATTTGGCTGATCAGACTGAAAAACTCCTGCACTTGCACAATAACTAACATACGAAAAATTATAAAAGGTATTTTCAAACATGACCAATGCTACCTACCTATAAAGTTGCCGCCGATACAGAGGTACTGCCTTTTCCGAGTGGGATACCTCATTCAAACGAACCCATGCATGAAACGAAAAGCCATATCCTGGCCATTTTATAGCCCCAGGTACAACAATACCCTGAAAAATGTTCAATTCAAGTTAAAATATCCAATATTGACCACGGACGTATCTTGCTCATGAATTAAATAAAAAGTGCAGAAGCACAAGCCGATTCGGATATATTTTAACGAAGACACAAAGCTAGATAGTATAGCAGCAAAATCCGAAAGGTACAGGAATAATACGACGAAAGGAACGATATCTGTAATAACCACGCTACATCGGTATCGGTGATTATGACGGAGTGTAGCGTGGTTCTTACAGATATCGTTCCTTTCGTCGTATTATTCCTGTACCTTTCAGATTTTGCCGCTATACTATCTAGCTTTGTGTCTTCGTCATGAATTAAAGATTATAAAAAAAAACTCCATGTCGGAGTCGGAAACTTACATCATGAGCATCTTGAAAATCAAAGAAATAAGTGGCGTCTCTCTTTTTCTTGGCCATTGACGACATGGCATGCATGACGTAGTTTGTGTACGGATACTGAAAATTTAAAGAGACCATGAACCTGGGCAACAATACTTCTATTCTGAGCATAGTTCAGTGATGGGCTTATCGTAACTTGGTTCACTTCTCAAGATTAAGTTTGAAATAGACTTACTTGACTTCCCTTGTATTCGGATGGCCGTAATAATAGAATTAGTCTTTTAAGTTCCATTGGCGTAATAGAATAGCATCCAAGCTTTTCAATAGTCTTGATGAGACTCACTAGACATAAAATATTTTTAAAATTTGTTTTTAAAAATTTGCGCCACAAGACGACTCTTTGTCATGTTTTAATAGGTCACACACCTGGATATATGATATACAAACTAGAGAATTCATGAATACTAAAAAAATTTTTATAGGAAAAACAAGCAATGTTTACCTGCAGTACTCGAAAAGGTTACATTTTTTAGCACCTTTATAATGGCACTTGTCATTCCAGCTTCGCAACAGAGTATCCGCGAATTCATAAGACGGGTGCATATTTCCATAAGCTGTAAATTATAAATTCACAAAGACGTACAGTAACATTTATGTATTTAGAAATCAAATTGGCTAATAATCCAGCCTAACCTACCTTATCCGCCATCCAATGCTGGAGGTCGGGAGACTGAATGTGGACCAGAAAATTGTAACACATTTTAGCGCCCTCCGGTTGGACGCACCATTTCGGGGACGCTCTTTGGTTCATGTGACCATAATTTTCGTCACAGGCCTGTGATTAATGATGAATAAATCCTGGATCTAATAAACCTTTTCATCTCTTGTCACAACAAAAAATATTTCAATCTAGTCTTGCCAAAAGAACTCACCAAAGACACAAGGGCTTGTAACAGTTGCATGGATAGAGGCTGGGCCATGGCTTTCATGACTTCCTGTATCCTGTCGAAGCCATTTATATTCGACATGACACTCTAAATTTTAAAAAAAATGCAGATATAACCTTGCAAATTATTTTTATTGAAATTAAGTTATAATTGTATAATCAGGTTTTAACAGTATAACGTTTAACTACCTTGACCTCTTTATTGCCCTGAAGAAGAGCACATATGGTTTGAAGAATCGCAACCGAAAATGCGTCCACATCTTCGGATGGCGACTATAAATCACAATAAAAATCCCAGAACATTAAGAATAAAGAAATAATTTTCGACATAATTACAAAATGAAAACCGAATATTTGATAATATAAATCTTTGGCAGAACACAAGGATTTGCGAGAATCAGTACATTTTCCAGAGATAAACGGAATTTCCAGTATAATTTGATTCTTACTTGGATGGAACACACAAGGAAGACGTCCAATAAGCATTCCAGCCACCCAACTTGGCCTAAAATCGACTGGAACAAAGACTTTTGAGCACAATTCAACATCTTTCTCAGCTTGTCTGAAAACGAACCCAATTAAAATAAATTAGCAAATCATTCAACTGGGAAACAGTCCGCATAAAATTGTAAAAAAAAGTGTACCGACCCAATATCTTTGTTGCAAAAACAACGTCATTAAGGTGGCTTTCACTTCGGCTCAACTGTTGCCATAGTTTACAGAACTCTTCCATCATGGCAACTCTATCAACCTGCGTCTGACAAAGCAACGCAAAATATTAAATTTTACAGTAACCACAATCTTTTGAGAATAACAAAGTGAAGAGGCAAAGAATTTAATTTCTCGTACTTCGTCTGGTTTTAATCGCAGTAGCGTCAGCGCAAACTGGTGAAAACAATCCAAAGCCAAATCCCGAATATGAGTTTTCAGGCGCTGGTCCCTGATGCACTCAAGCACAACTTGTAGAGTAGCTGGTGTTGCCGCTATCAAAGCGTTGTGCTGTGCAAAACATGAATTTGGTAAACGTGATTCAAGACATACATTGTTTTAATATCTAAAGTACACTGTCGTACATACATAATTTTTAATTCAACTGCAGTGCACATGTGGCATGCGTCTTGTGTGATTTTCTGTTCAAATCTGTTGAAACCGATTTGAAAATCACACATGACGCATTGACAAAATTTTCAGCCAAAAAATTGACCAGAGTTGGCCAAAGGCCAAGGTAAGCCATTAACTACATTTGTGAGAAATTGGCAGACATACCTTGGTTCCGCTAAGAATGGCGCCAAATAAATGAAGACAATGATTTACAATGGATATCGGCAGTTTTACTGGCGCGATTTGAAAGCAATCTGAAAATGAAAATTATTTTTTTAGTCAATACCGGTGTACATGCTTGTGGGCCTAATGTTTATATAACTTGGTTACAAGCAAACAGAATAGTTTTTAAAATTACACTCCAACTTGTTTTTTTAGCTCAACTATTTAGTTGATTTATGTGAATGTACAACTAAACCATTTCAAATTCATATTGGGTTTGGTCCGTTACTAGATCAAGACGTTATAAAAACTACTCTGCTCAGCAAGCCATTCTACAAAATGAAATTCAATGTTCACTTACCATAGAAAAAAGGTATAACTTCAGTATGTAAAACAGATGGACTATATTGTTGCTTGGCAACATTATATTTGCTTCTAAGAATGTAAAATTAAAATGTATTAACATAGATATTATGCATGCATTATGATAAATTAAAAATAGAATCAACAATTCCTTACCCTTTCAAAAAGGCATTCCAATTGGAATAAGGGTCGTACATGCACTCTAGAAATGATAGGCCGGCATTTAAAACCAGCATGGATTCGGTTGAAAAAGGGCATTCTCCGCCCAAGTTTGCCTATATAAAGATATTCACACAAGCAATTAATTGGCAGGATCTCACTAAATTTGCCTATTTTCTAGTACATGTAAATGCTTCTATAATTATTTGAAGCAGTATTACTAAAATGTACTCACACACTGCAAAATGGAATTTAAAATCGAAATAACATCACTGACGAATTCACATGAAGCTACGAATGGAATGCTGTCAAAATTTCTAAATAGAGATACAAAAAATTATTTCAATCGTCAACACGTAATTCACATAATAAATATGTGCGATTATTACTTGTGGGTTGCCATAGCATCATGTAATTACTGAATGACAGCATTGATTTTTAGTTTTTAATTAAGTATACTCGATATTAAACAGCTGTGGGTTAAAATATTAAAAAACTTACTGGCAAATTATACACAGAGTTTGTAAAATAGCTTCAGGTTCACTTGTAACATGTTGTTCCATTGGCTGTTCGAAGTCTCTCCGGCATTTCTTAAAATGTTGACCTAACGCTGGTAAAAGTCCTTCCGGCAGTTCTCGCAATGAAGGACCACGCCTGTAAAAAATAAACAGATGAATTTAAAAAAATAGACACACAAGACGTGCAAAGCTTTGAGTCATGTTCATCATTCAGCAATGTTCAATTATCGAATTGTTTGGACGAAATATTTTTTAAACTATATTTTGTGTATACATTTATCAACAACTTACACTTGAGCCCCTTCCTTTCTCTGGTCAAGAACATCGCCATATGTCTCCAAAAAAACTTTTATAAACACAAGCATGTTCTCATCGTCTCTCTAAAGTAAAAAAAACATAAACGACAGATGAAAAACACATCGCCCGGATCCTAGATTTTTTTTTTTATTTCCAATCAATTGTAGTCAACCGCACTGCAGGCGTTTCCGTACCCCACTTGGTGTTTAGGCACTATGCGAGGGGCACGTCCAGTACCCCGGGATCGAAATTTTCGAGAGCCCGGGCCGGGAATTGAACCCGGGACCGCCGAGCTACAGTCAGTCGCAATACCGACTGGGCTAAGACGAGCACTAAAACAATCCCAGTATCAATCAAGAATGATAATGACAAATACAAGCAACTCCTTAGGCTAGCTTTAACGGGGCCCTAACCGACCCTCGTGTATTCAAAATTGTTGGCTCCAGAAAAAAAACTTGTCAAATGACACATGGAAATTGTGCCTGTAATCAATTACTCCTCATATTGATAGGATAACTAGATTCATGCAAAAAGTTGAAGAAATGATTGCCAATTTCTGAAATATGTAAACGCACCACCATTACCCGCATGGTGGGTGATGATGTGCTCGCTTAGGATAGAATTGATATTTCATAACTATCTAAACCGCGACTTTTTTCTAGGCTAATTTTTCGATCCAAACAGCAATTGTGTTTTTGAGAATATTTACAAATGCAACATTAATTTCACCTTTTAGATTTAGATATAATTATCGCTGCGCCGTGTCATTATGTCGATTTCATTAGTTGCAAGGATCTAGAGAAGTTTGATAGACAGATTGCCCACGTGCGAACAGCCCGCTGCTGGGATTTAAAGGAGAGGAAAGAGCACCATTTCCAGTCGTTAATACGTCTAGGGAAGAAGGAAAATTTGGCGTAGTTGCTTTTGGAATAAATTGTTTCAAGTTTGAGGGAGTGACCTCTACCTTGGCTTTTGGCCCGAGTAAAGAAGTTGGTGGGGGCAAGGGTGGTGAGGTGGCGTTCAATGGAAAAGAGCAGTTGGAGTCGATGTTCTCTTCTCCGGGTAGAAAGAGGCGGAAGCTTGAGGTCCGTGATCGAACCCGCGATCACGGGAAAAGGTTAGCTTGTGTACATGTACTAACTGCATTTAGCCTGTGACAACATGGACCTCTTTAAATCTATGAGATTTAAGACTTTAAGATTTATATATCAGATAATATTATCGCCGTAATGTTATTTGCTGTTGGCGATTTCCGTAACTAACGGGTGTTGGAGCCGTCTTCGCAGGCTACCCATGTGCGGTCAGCCCGTTGCCGGGTTTGAAGGAGAGGTAGGGGGAATTGCACCAAGTGTTGAGGAGGCTGTAGGAATGGACCTGGCTAGGCTTAGGTCTATCATAGTTTACCGAATGGATACAACCTGAGCTGCAACTTGTTTTCAAAATAATAAACAATCGTCACTGGAGTATCTTGTCGTGACTTATTTTCAGTGAACCTACCTCTCATCCTTTTCCATTTATTGGTAAGTTCAAGTTCGGTGACGTAACGGTTGTTGTACGTGAGTCATCTTAAAAATAAACCACCCACTTGGCCTACATGGATACACCTTACATGTCAACTTACATTTTGGGCGTAAAAATTCCAGTATTTTCGTATTTCTGGTGTGATCATGCGGCTGTCCAAATTCGCCATGTCTTGGAATTTGCAGATGGATATTGATCCTCACGCTCGAGCTGGTCAATTTCACTTGTGGTTTCGCGAGCAAATTATGGCCATTTCGGAATTTGGCGAACAAGTGCTGAACCTCAAACCACTGGTAACTTCTTTTCTTTCTAGAAATTAATTATTTTTAAATTAACGACTAGGCCTTGACCAAGCCCCAGCTAGCCCAAAATCCATGATGAAATTGACCGATGCGGGACTAGCGACGCGGATAATCCGGAGAATTTCGAGTAGACTATCTGGATTGTTGACACTTCCATGACGATTGCAATTGATGTTAAGGCGCGTTTAACAATTATAATTTCTGCTGCGACTTTTTTATCATGTTTCAGTGCGAGGCCCTGCACGGAGCATCATAGAGGATTAACGCGATTTCTATCCACATACGATTGCTGTCAAGTTTCTCGTCGTAGCGGACGACCAATTTGAAAATTCATTGTAACGATCGACCCACCTTGTCCACCAATAAAACACCCTTTCACCGGATTCTCATGTGTCGAATCGTTAGATTTAAATAGAAATAAATATAAATATGATCGTAGCAAGCGACCTTTTGAAGTGTCTTTGAGCGTCGCGTTGGAATACCTTCCAACACTGCACTCAGCACATGTAGCGCCATCTATGGACAACATAGTGAAGCTGTAGTGACGCGCGTCATAGCTTTACTCTCTCGGCCATAGACTCCACTAAATATAGAGCGCCATAGACGAGCGAGCCAACGAGATCACTTGTGCGGATCGAAACCGGTTCGATCTGCATCATTTTACTAAAAGTGTCATAACTTTCTTATTCCTGGACCGATTTTGCCCATCTTTCGCATGGAGATCTAGAACTAACTAGTCTCCATGTCGTCATCAAAATATACTATCTCCACCCCCTCCTTCATAGTTGCGTTCTAATGTAAACACCCATCTTACAAAACACATGTTCTTAGAATTAGAGTACATTGACTCATCCAAACTTGTTCAATCAAAACTTTATTTCTTAATGTCAGGAGTCGATCAGTACACAAGATCAAAACCAGTTTCATCCAAACATGAACCTGGAAGTAAATAAACAAAAGGGAAATGTCAACTGTCATATGTGATGTCATAGTGTGATGAGTTTCAACCAGTTCTTTGCACTGGATGAACTCATGATCTTTAGGATTTGTTAAATGTCATGTGTGATGTCATGAGCTAGTGACAAATTTTGTTAAATGTCAAGCACAAAAACATGATGTCATAATGTGTTTAAACCAGTTCTTTAAACAGGGTTCTTAGAAACTTTAAATGTCAAGTGTAATGTTGTGATGTCATAATGAGTTCAAACCAGTTCTTTGCACTGGATGAACCCATGATATTTCGATTTTTTTTTTTTTTTTTTTTTTTTAATTCACTGAAGTGACGGATCACAACAGGAAGATTCTGTACCCC
>JAQGBY010001620.1:0-28082 GCA_034698785.1 Mycogona germanica | reverse complement strand
TTAATAAAAAAAAAAAAAAAAAAAAAAAAAAAAAAGAGAGCTAAAATTGAAATTGCCAATCTTCAAAAACTCTCTAGTCTCCAACATGAAAAAGACACTCCACAAAGGCCGCAATCGAGTCGACGATCTGGCGCCAGGGGGAGCGGCGATCGCGTTACGCGTCCAGCGGACCGTTATGAGTTCCGCACTCACATTTTAACGATTACGCGGCTCTGAAAAGACTTTAATCGAATGTGCAAACACACTGCCCACACACAGAAAATTCGGGTGGATGGGTGGGTGGTTAGGATTGCGTCCCCCCTTATAGACAAGATGGGTCCTCTCTTCTGACCGCGAGGGTTTTTTTTGTTGAGGGGGTATTGAAACGACGACACAACGCCGGGTCCCAAATTCAAAAGGCAGACCCTTTATGAATACCAGTTTATGAAGCTCCATTCTTCGTATGTTGCCAGTTGAAGAGTGGCTGAGGGGGTGTTAAGGGGGTGGTTGGTGAGGGGAGGGGGATTGCCCTGTAAACAGCGACCCGCTGTAGCTTTCAGCGCGCGCATTCAAGGGGGTGAGCGTTCTTTCTGCTCGGCCAAACTGACCCCCCCGTAATTGCTAAATGGGCTCTTGACTTCGTGAGGGGGAGCTTGTATAAGGGGGTGCCCCAAAACATCACCGCCCCCTCTCCACCGATACGGCTTATCCGGACAACAGACCCGCGGTAGTTAAGTTGCCGCCCCTCAACAAAAATAAAAACATTATTTAGATAACGAAACTGCAGCAACTTTACACCAGACAACAAAACCAAGCAGCAGAAGAATATTCGAAATATTTCGTTGTCTCACACCGGAAGTTAAGAGTACCGGAAATCCCCGAACACCTCAACCGAATTATTTCAATTTTTGTGAACAAATATTTTGAGTCTACCTTAAACTTTTCCTGAAATTTTTTCGTCATTATCGGCTTTCGATCAAAAGTTATTCGAACCAAAAGTTCGACTAGGAAGAGTTTGGTGAAAAGGAATTTTTTCGGATCAATTTAGTTTTTCAATTCGTTTTTTCTCTAGCTATCAGTATGGTTTAAGGGGGATGGATGCTTAACGGAGCTGGGTAACAGGTTTCTTCACTCCTCACCCCCTAAAAACCCTATTATTCGTCCTCCCCTTAAATCTAGCGGGCGCCAATATATATACACACCAACACGTCCACTTGATCGATGTCCCGCCCCGAACAAAGCGCGGGACAAAAAGGTTCGGGTTATTAAGATCGATTGTGCTCGAGTTGCGGTTGACAAAACTTTCCATCTTCGATAATTTCTTTTTAGTTCGGTTTTGAACGCGGCCGCATTTGGTCTATGGTGTGTGTGTGTGTGTGGCTGGAACGATTATCACTCGCGCACGACTGGAGCCGTACTACTAGAAATGATTGTGAGCGCCCCCTGGTGAGCGACATTTCAGCGTGGCGTGATGGAGGAGCCCGCGCAAACTCGCGTCTGTGTTCTTAGTCCAACCAGAGAGAGATGGTGATTTGGGAGCAGATAAGATAGATCTACTTCAGTATGTCGACCGCCAATGGAGAGCAGTGACGTCACACAGTGTACACTGTAGGTGGGTGAGAGTCTCGTTGGAAACACCTGGTGGAAATTGCACAAAGCATTAAACCACGCAACACACGTTCGAGCACAATCGAAAAAGAAATGATAAAAATTACAACATCGAGAAATCTATATTATAATCCTAAGTTCCAATATGTCTGTTTAGGAATTAACTTAGGAACGGGTTGATATAATTGAATAAAATTTGAGTTGCAGATTTGGGTTGCCTCAAACCTGTAGTCGAGCGCAATTTATTTCACATCTCGATTTTGGTAATTTCTCGATAAATCGGTCACTTTTCTAAGAAAGTTTTCTACTAAAAACAACCGTTCGCCAGTAAAATTCAAATATGGCGTCTCCACATCTCCAAATATTTTCAAATATTTGAAAAACATTTCCCTGACATGACGTGGACTTTCGAGCGAAGTAAAATAAAAAAAAACCTGAACAGTCTTCTGCATACAATTACAAGTATTGGGAATATTAGTGTGATGTGAAACAGTTCCTCGAAACTAATTAGGCACGATATATAATGGATTTTTAAAAATTGGGTAAGAAAATATTCATATTCCCATCTATATCTCGTGAGATTGATCATTCTCATTTCAAATTTAGCTAGTAATTGCTTACTAATTACCACCCTGTAATCGAAATCTTCTCCAATTATTAATTATTTTTCTTACGTTAAATTCTTATGTATAATATATTCTTATAATATATTATAATATTATAAGTAAATTTAATTATTATTCACTCGAATTCTTGCAATACCGCAGCACCGAAAAACACCGTGCCATGTGTGATTGCGCACTTCGAAGGGGCAGCGCATGTGCGGGAATTGATGAGTTCTGTGCTGAAATCTAATTTTCCGATTTATTACTTAAAAAATTTCTTATATTCTAACTTATTTCAAGATGCCTTCCACGAAATGAGTCTGAAAACAGTACTCTCATGGACCAGAATTTTTTACTAAATAAACGACAACGTTTTCAAAGGCATCATCGATGAGCAGTGTACAACACGTAGCAACACGCCAACACCCCAAATTCAGAAATTAACAAATCGATTAAAATCGATGGAGGTCAATCTCGCACAATACGAGTTGATGCTCCTCCAATCCAGCATCCATCCACAAGTGATCCATCACGTCGGATTACGTTTCCCGGATGGATGATTGTACCGGCTGTCATTTCAACCCCACCAATTCCAGGAGAGAACGGGAGCACGGGACACAAAAATTGTCACCGTTCGTTCGTTATCCAGGAGAGGGGGGGGGGGGGGGGTGGAGAAGGGACGGGACGAGGGTGTTCCGGTGTTCCGCGCGATTCCGTTTCGGCGTCGGTCGGCGTGAGCGCGGCGACATTCGGGCTGTCCCCGGCCAACCGTGGACGTTTTCTTCAGCTCGCGTCCCATTAAATTTCCCGTAGCGAAATTAAGCTCGAGCGGCAAAGCTGAATCAGAGCGGGAGAGTGCAGTTGGCAGCCCTCGAGATCAAAAGCCGGACGACAGATGGCGAGTCGGTCGCTAATGATGCGCGAGCCGGCGTGAAAAGAGCCGTTTGCGGGCTCTCCCAACAAAACCCTTGGCGCAACAGACGGACGCCGAAACGCACTGCGAGGCGTTGAAAGTCAACCGAGGGCGACAGAGGGTGACCCCTTCCACCTCCCTCACCCTCAAACCCCCCTCACCCCACCTCCTGTCCCGCTCCAGGGTGGTGTTGCTAGTTGGCATCGCTCATCAAGCTCTGCATCCAGTTATTATTGCAAATGACGACAAGCTAACTCTGAAGCAATTCTGACATGGCAGGGGGAAAAAAACAAATATTGCTCCTAAAAATATGCCAATGTAAATCTCAGAAAGGCACCAATGTTTTGAATTGAGTTGAGGTGTTAGATCTCACTGAGTTAATCGCAGTAGTTATTGTTAATGCCATTACCGGGCAATTAATCTTAATTCGATTAATGTACTCTGTATCGCTAGAACTTCAAATGACCCTTAAACTGCTCCAAAAGTGTAGAAAGTGCTTTTAAGTTGGCCTAATCTGCTTCCATCCATCTGAAGCTCACGTTTTCTACATCCAATTTCTGAATTGCTGGGTCCAATTTCTGAATGCCTGAATTCAATTTCACAATTCCTGAATTTAATTCCTCAATTCCTAAGTTCAATATCTCAATTTCTGGATTCAATTTAAGAATTTAATATCTGATTTTCTGGATTCAATTTAAGAACTTAATATCTGAATTCCAGAAATCAATTTCTCAATTCCAGAAATCCATGACTCAATTTCTAAATTCCTGGGTTCTCATGAACGATCCACGTCATCATAACCCAAAAAGAAAAGATCGACATTTGTGTTTGAACGAGTAGCTCAGAACCTCTCAAAATTGGAACTACTAGACCCATGTTTCATTTCCGGCCGAGACCTTCGTAATTTTTTGAGCGAGCAAAATTCTTGCACACGTCTTCCTTCGACATGGAAATGGAACCGTGAGCCCGTGTCTTGACGACATCAGGTACACGTTAAAGATCCCAACCTTGGAAGCTAGCCTAGGCTAGGTTGCTGCATCCTGGTGCGATTTTAGGACAGGCAACGCTGGTGAACCCTCCTAAAGAAATGAGCACAAGTGAGACCGCTTTGCACGTCTCAGGAGGATCCGTGGCCCGTTGTGATCAGGAAGATTGTCCGCAGCGACCGTCGCGGACGTCATCGCTGAGCAGCAGCAGCAGCTCCACCGACAGATTGCGGATCTTTATTTATGAGCGAGGCGATCGACCGCAACGGACCCCGTTGTTGACTGGCGCGACTCACAGCGGCGGCGACATTAAATGAGCCGGCTGAGCTTCACCAGTAATCGCGCACCTATTAGGAACGGACCTCGGCACCCCGGACGCCGTCACGCTGGATACAGGGAATTCTTCACGCCACCTTACTACTCCCTCCCCCCTTACTATAAACCCCCTCACTCGCTCATCCTCCTTCCTACCACCATCCCCTCTGTTAAAGCTTTACCCAACGGATTCGTTTCGCGCAGCGCGTCGAAATCGAGGCTGGAACTCCGCGCATTTTCACTTTATCGACTCCATTATTTTCCTAATTGGAATTTTAAGGTAATTCCCGGTTAGCACGGGTTCGATCCCTTCACTCTCATCTCCCCCAACAACAGAGAATGACTTCGCGACACATCAAAACCCCCCCCCAACGACGAATTTATTGCTCGGCGCGCATCAAGATATCGGCGGTGTCCAGAGAAGCGAGGACCGATAAGCACTCAACTTTCCTCCTCCTGAGACACACTTTCCCAAACAGTTTGATAAACGTGTTTCCAATCGGGACACCCTGAGGGGGACTCACGAGGGGGGTTCAGGAGGAATTGTGGGCTCACTTCTGCCGCTGCTGGCCACTCGTTAGATCGGATGAGTTGGCCATTCATCGATTCGCCTCATCCAGTCTCATTACTCACAGGAGGATATTGATGACATTTTGATTCGAGCTTAATGTAGTTTGTTGAAAAACGAATCGGCGAAAGGAATGCATCACTTCCATTGTCCTTTACGACCACAAATAATTTATTGAACTAATCCAGAAATTGGATAATCTCTTCTGTCAATGCAAACTCCATAAAAATATCAGTATTTATTTTCAAAGTGTGAGTTGGATATCTTTACACTCATTATACGAGCAATTACGAACAATAAGAACTGCTCGCAGTTTTCAGTTCCTAATTTAAAATAATTTTTAAGTTCATATGTACTTTGCTTAAGTGCGTGAAGAATGAGACCGCAATTCGGGGATGCTACGCTCGAAACTCCGCGTGTTCTCTATTTTCTTTTTTGGCAGAGTGTCCGATTTGTGATTGGCGAGCAGACCGGAATCGAACCCACAACCCTTTGATATCTAAACAGAATCCCAATTCGATCGTCTCATATTTTGTTATGAATAACACCGAGTTTTTCTTTAATCACATCTACTACCGATTGCGCGACAATCACTTTGCCTTTCTCTCCACCAGGTGTCGCCGCTGGACGCGCCTCTTTCGCCGGTGTCAACGGTGTGTGTGTTCCACGTCGCTGATTTCCCCTCAACCCCTTGTCCCCCTCCGCCTCCCCCACAGTCCCCGAGTACACGAGCGCGGATCCCCCGCACGGGCGCGTCGGATTAAAATCACACGGGCAGTGGTCCGTACACTCGCCGCCATCAATCACTGCATTACGGGCGCAGTTGGTTGTCCGACAGCGCCCACACACACAAGCGCGCGCGCCTCCCAGCGGCGAGCTCGTCGTCCGGCGTCAAGAAGTCAAGACAACCCACACTCCTGGAACCTGGAATTACAATCTCAATACTAGAACTTCACATTCGAACTTCGCATTGCCACTAGATGGCGCTGCAAGTCGACCCCAGCACCCCAACCTTGAAAACCAAGAACTTAAAAATCAAAAAATTACTCAAAGATGTTTATTATTTCCAGCTTAAACATTTATCGCAATAGTGAAAGTCAGCAGCTGATTGATTAACACATATAATTAAAGTTAAGTCGAAATCAATAACTTTATAGTTCGGGCCCTACCAGATGTCCTGACTATAGAACTGGAGGAATTCACAAAAGACACAAGTCGTCCTTTTAAGGGGTAACCTTAGTCACAATAATCTGTTTAGCACGTAATTGAATATATTGGTCAATTTAAAATAAAATTAAGTAGCAGGTCATTAACATGTATAGCGCGAGTTTAGAATTTAAGAAAGTCGTTCGACCAAGTAAAGATCGGTCTCAAGGTCCCAGCCTGACGTCAGTTCTGTTTCGATTTCCGATTTTCGAGCCCGATTGGTAGCCGCCGATCCCAATATACCTGTATCATCAGCTGTACGAGCAACATAACTCGCCCAGCACCCGATATTTCCAGAGTTAGGGGGGATATATCGGGGGCCGCCGTCGTCGTCCCGGGACAATTCGCAACGCTGCCGCGTGCCGAGTCAATTGTTCTAACGCGCGCTCGCTCTCTCTCGCATTGTATAGGGGGAGCCACCGGTCGGCGTCTTCGGCTGACAAATGGTGCGTGACGATTTGCAACGAAATGGCGAAGGGGTGAGGGGGTTAGAGATTGAACGCGAGGAGTTTGTGATGATGCGCCCAGGATTAAACCAGTAATTGTTGCCATTCGTCACACCGAGATCGGTTGACAGAGCGGACTCTATCGAAGCCCACCCCCACCCACATCCCCACCTTCTCTCCTAGGCAGAGCAGGGGTTATTCGATATCGGTTTGGAAGCATCATCTCAAAAGAGACGATCGAGGGACCGACGCTCATAAAGACGAGCGATCGAATCCTGGTTGGTTCGAATCAATCTTCTAATATTATTACAATCTAAATTGGTTTCAAAATTAAATGTTCGTGACAACTATACCCGAACTCAGGGTTGTATTTGTGAAAATAAAGCAGGGTGTCAAAAAGAATGTAGTGTCTCAAAAGTATCCATTCGGTTTTGCTGGCGCGCGGCCCCCCTCCCCAATTTTGGGTGCCTATATTTAAAATTCAAAGTAATGCAATAATTTTTGGTCTGAACACTCGTTCAAAAAATCACATCCTTTAAAAAAAATTGCATCTAAGGTATAAGGTGCTCGAGGCGTAATTTGTATAATTCCTTAAATCCAAAGATTTCTTTTTAAAATTAACTAGTAAAGTGTATTTACTTAATGTGCCGAAAGTGCTCATAATTTTTAGAAGATGTAGAGCAAAATAATGAAAGTGAACTGCGAGAACAATTTTTTTAAATCAATTCAGGCACAGAATTGATACGATTTAAAACATCAGACATGAAATCCAACTTTTTAATTGTAGGATTTTATATATTTTTATATTTGGAAACTTCGCGAACATTGTAAATAATATTTATGTACAATTTCATTTCGGGAGACCGAATGAAATTATTTCAAACCAAATAAAATAATTGAAGGAAACAAAATTTTGATTTGCAGATTATTGATGTAATTGAAAATTGCGCAACGTTTTTTTTTCTTCAAAATTTTATCGATATACCAATCACTCAGCGACTGTCATGGTTTCGTAAAAGAAAAAAATTCGATCGTACATTCAAAATTTAAAATTCAAAAATAAGCAACTTCATATGTGGTTTTGTTAGGCGATCGAGTGTGCATGCAAAATGGTCGTGAAATTCAGCCTAAATCGCCCGTTTCATACAACGATGGTTCCCGCCCTTTTGACCTTTTTTCTCACCGTCCAAAAACCACCGGCAACAGTTCGAATTCGTTTTGCCTTTCGTTTAGAAGTCCCCACGTAATAAATTAGGTGCCATTCCACCTCTGTCCCACCTCTGTCCCACCTCTGTTCCACCTCAGTTCGAGCCCCAACACCGCCGTCTCTTTCGCCGAGCGATGATTAGTTCGCGGCCAACTACAAATCTGACCTTTGTGTATTATTTAGCTCTACCTGTATTATATGGACTCGGCGAGACTTGTCAAAATATAGAAGGGAGAAAAAAAGTCCATACAAATCATTGTGCTGGTAAAACCAGAATCGTCTTCCTCCTTCTTCCCCTCGCCATCCCTCTCACCTGTTCCCAGGTGACTAGACCGGATTAGACTTCGGCGAGAGCTAAGGGCTTACCAACATCAGAAATCAATATGGGGGCACAAGTCATCGACAATGTCGTTTTCAAATTTGTGAAAGAGTATCATTTTTTTGGCGACCCCTCACTCAATTTATTAAATTACACTTTGACTTGCAAATGTAATATTTCAAGAGAAATCAAATTTCACAGAATAATTATTCGATGAGAGTAGTGCAGCGTTTGGCAAATGGAATTACTTGATCCGGGTTCTCGGATTCGATTCCCGACCGAGAATTCCGGAATTGTACATGTTTTTAAAAATAAAAATATACACAAAGAAAAAAGGTAACTCAATTTTTTTTTGAAAACAAAGTAAACAAAAATGGAAACCAAGAAAACGTAGCGTCTCCATTTCTGCGATCCCAACACAGGTCTCTACCCTGAGGCTGGATTGGACCTAACATTTAAAAAATCGAGGTCAAAGGTGATTACAATATCTGAATGTGGATCCAAGAACTATTCGAATCCATTGACTTAGAATGGTATCCTCAACTGAAGATCCTCCGATTTCAAGTATCCAGAAACCCCTAAACCCTCTCTGGTCGACTGAACATGGAGTGGCAGCAAAATAGGAAGGGTGGAGGGGACGGCACACCGAGGTTCAGAGTGAGCAAAACGGTTTTGAAAGACGCCCAAAATTGTAAGTCTATTATTGTAGAGTATTGATGGTGTCCCGGGACCGCGCCGGCTTATTTAATTTAACGCCGAGCCCCATTATGTGGCCGAGCGGCGTGAACGACATTCGCCATTCGACGCCATTCAAGTGACGCGTTCCCGCGATTTGCTCGCGCATTTCCAACGACAATTGTCCCTGCTCTGCACAGCCCCAAGTGGCGGGGAAGAAGCCACACCTGGACAAGAAGAAGACTATCCTCTGCGAGAAGGAGTTTGGGGGAAGACGGCGATGCGCGCCATCGATCCCCGACACGCCCAAAACAATCCTCCCCTCGCCTCTCTCTCTCTCACTCTCCACATCTTTTCTATTATTTCCCTCATTCTGGAAACATTGTCCCGAATAACCCCCAAAAACACCATTCTGATGCGCCTCCAAATTTGCAAGGTAACTCGTGTAATATCTGCCAGTGTGCTCATCTTAATGCAATCGTGGTGCAGAAGCTAGATGACCACACTGATGTCGGTTCCAGGACAGCCCCGAATGACCAGTGGGTTCAATTTCGTCATTTATTCGAAGAACATTGTTTAAGACCACTCATTTTCCTGGAAACTCTTTAAAAAATCGCCTGGCACTGTGACGGTTTTGCTTCCCATAAAAACGATATCATATGGGTTCGGTCCTCTTAACTGAGTGCCATTTTGGAACGTCCAATTTTAATAGACGTCGTAATGCTGCGCTCCCTAAACTCGGCAAATTTAAAAACAAAATGTTGATTCACATTTGTGTCAAGTTTCGAGAGAATCAGTCAACATGTCGCAAAGATATAATAAAATATGTTTCGGACTCCATCTTATTGGACCACACTGAATTTTCAATGCTTGAACTCATTGACACACTTCTGTTAAAGCTACGTTAAATAATTTAATTTTAATAAAAATTTCGGATGTATTGTATAAAAACAATTATATTAATAAACTAGAAACTTTTCTAACTATAGCTGAGTTGTTGAAAATCGTCCTGTACATTGAACCACGTTCGTCCGGTTCTCGTCATCAATTCGACCACATTGCTGCGTCTCATCCACGAATGACGTTCCAAAGATTGTCAGGGGCGTGTAGACAACATAAGAAAAGGACGAGCAGAAAATGTAGGGGGGAAAAATCCGTCGTGTGTGTGTATGTGTCTGAATATCCCTCGCAGATATCTAATTCCTATTTGAGTGAGTGTAAAATGTATTAGCAACTCGGTCAAAGGACTTGTTGTCATTCTGGCGCCATTGTAAGCGCTCGGAAACATCACCGGAAAGAGCCCCATCTCCCGGTTCTCACACGACCGCACTCAAAAGAGAGAACTCCCCATAGTCAAGGAGCGGGGGGGGGGCTGACACTGGAGGGGTGTCCGTGAGCCCCGCCTCTGGCGCGTCTGTCAACGACCACCCCCTCCCTCCCTCCCCGTTCCCTTCCCCCCCCCCACCCCCCCTCACAAATAACTTTTCAATATCGACCACCATCAGCGTGGCCCGCTGACTGCTGTTCGGCCACCAACTATCAATAACCAGTCATCCGCAGGTCACAATGACGTCCCGCTCGCTCTCTTTGCCAGTCACGATTCACGCTCGGTGCATCAATTGACCTGCCGCGAAAGAGGCCCTCAACGGGCCATCGTCCGTTTATGGTCAACCTGGTGAACCATGTGGACATGACGACTGAGAAAAACGAAACCTATTGAACACTTACTTCTTGATCACTGTCGAACTCAGTATTTTTCATGGAGCATTATTTTCTGTGACAAGTCATTTGATGGAAATTCTTAGTATGGGACACTCTCTTGACGTGACGTCATATACGTCCTCCGTGCCTGGATTTAACTCTTGGATAGTTGCAAATGACCTCCATCATAGTTACAAAAACACAACGTGGAAATCTATTTTATTTTAACAACTAACAAATTCCAAAACAATTCCTTTATCGAATTCTCCCAAACCACCTGGTTTTGGAGTCCAGAACCAGAAGTCGATCATGTAGACAAAATAACACCCACAGATCATAACAATTTCGTACTTATCATATTCTGTCATCACACCTGTACCCAAACCCCGACTTAACCATTAATCCAGCTTTCGGATTTGAAGTCATTCTACAGTTCCGCTGTCCTTTCTTGACGATAACTGCGTCCATGGACCCCTTACGTCCCTCCGTCCCCCTTCAGCCGCTCGGCTACCCGCCTGAGCCGTCAAAACAAGCGTAACAAGCGGACGCGATACGGATCCTATACGGACCACACTCCCCCCTACCTCCACCCCCACCCCCTAACACTGGGACACAACAATACGATTCTAACGAAGCAGCACGATGCTCGTAGAGAGACAGAATCGACAGTGTTGGCGTCTATTGGCGAAGCGAATGAAAAACACAAGAGAAAATGTTCCTCGGTCGTTTTGTGTCCACTCATAGGGGCGACCACCGACCACCCTGGACCTCCTTTACTACATCCGCCCTCTCGGCGAGTCAACCCCTCCAACCACCCAATGATATCCAGCAATTCAACCGGAATGGATCTGTTGTCACGAACCCAGAAATTACAACTACAAAAAAATGGAAACATATTTTAAAGGATATTAAAAGAATTTTTCTTTTTAAAATTCACTGCAGTCACTCCACTACTGTACCCCTTCTTGGTGCTTGGGCACTATTCGAGGGGTACAATTAAAATAGCTAAGAAAAATAGGAGAGAACCAAATAGATCGATCACGTGACTCGAATCAAGACTCCAAGCTTAATTTACATAATAAGGTTAGACAACCTCTATCGTGAATCGAACCAGGAACCACCGAGCCACAGTCAGTCGCTACGACGAGTATTTCAGATCTTCGTTTCAATTTTTAAAATATTCAGTTTGGATTTTTAAGAATTTCATTAAAATATAATTTTGCGTAAACCAAATCCGGAAATAGGATGGACAGTTAGTTACCAGCTCTCTCAAGAAGATAATATTTTTGTTTGGTGTTTGTTCATTGGCTGAAATATAATTTGACAAGTGGTCTGTTTGGTTCTGTTTTCAAAAACAGGATCCAGTGGATTTTGAGCCATCACCAAATCACCAAAATCGCATTTTGGCCCCAAAGGCAAAGCAGCACAACTGATTTGTGATTGTGCCAAGCTGTCGCAGAAGGCCAAAAGTGCAGCGGATAATCGTATTACGTTCGCATCAGTTATTACACTTTCGATTTGCGATTGAATTGATATCGAAGAAAGGGTTGGCGGTGACGAGGGGGAGAAAGACGGGGAGGGAAAGGGGTGTGAAGGGGGCTCGATAGGAGGAGAGGGTGACAGGGGAACGGAAGGACAAAAAATTGGTTTTGCAAATCGTCGTACCATGTGCGGCCGCAGATCCTATCTTTCACGATCACAATTTATCACTAAGCAAAACGCGATTTATCGATAAACGATGTTGTCCCCAGTCCCGGAAAATTCGACCTGAATATATCTAGATTCCAAAATTCAAAAATAGCTAACCAATTCCCGACCGTGATCTCGACAGACATCAACACAATGGCTATTATTATTATTTTGACAGATATTTGTGTCCTCACAAAAAATATCGGCGCACAACAAATTTTAGCATTGGTCCTAGATGGCGCTCCTGCCAAAGTATCTGCAGAAAAACTGTTCACCGACATATTTATATTTTATCTATTCCTATTTCACCGTCCCGTCCCGTCTCTGCGAGCCCATCTCATAACGAGTCTGAGAATTTGGCGTGGGTGGTTTCACATATGAAGGCTTGCTATAAAATCCTCCTCCTACGCTCAACGATGCGGCCCAAGTGCGGGTGGTCCGCCACACAGCACATTCTCGGGTCACCGAAACTCGTCTGCACGGTCGAATCCCCCGGCCCACGCCCCTGTCAATCAGCAGGGCCCCAGACAAAAAAAAAGAGTGCGAGCGCGTTGAAACTACGGCCAGTCCCATCCCCCAAATCCATATCCCAACTCGAGACAGGTAATCCTGAGACCCGCACTCAAAATGATCACCTTTCCCAGAACCATTCTTAAGCGCGGTTTACACAGGATCGGCTCTTAAGGAGCCGATCTTCTCCGGTTGCGGAAGACTGGAGCGTGCTCCGCTCCTCCTGCGACCAACTATTTCCACCAAAATGGAGTGATGCAGCGCTCCATTCACACGCCGTTGTCATATTTGCTCAATAGATGGCGCGGCTGCACGTAGATTTAATCAAACTTAATTTTTAACAAACAAATTTGTGAGTAGAGGCGCTGATGCATGGACAATGAGCGCTCTTGATGTGCCATTGGCGCTAATGGAGAGCGGAGCGTAACAGTGAGTGAGCGCACAGAAGGCGCTCAGTAAGCGGAACATAGCTGTGAGTGAGCGCACAGAAGGCGCTCAGTAAACGGATCCAATGCGAGGCTCCCTTTACAATAGTTCTCTTCTAGTCGTTATGGGCGCGAAAAACCGCTCCATGGTGCCGCTCCTCGAAGCTGCAATTTTTTCGCTCCTCAAATGTAAACCACGCTTTACAGATTTCAGGTCACCATTAACCCAAACTGGAAGTACATATAGGTGGTCCGAATATTTGAAGTTTTCGTTGACGCGCATCTTTAAAATATTGTCGCGTTCACATTATAATAGGATGCAGATGTCCAGACCCATAAGTCTTTCGACTGTCGAACCTAAGATGTACGCAACTCCCTCCTTATTGGTTCTCTTTTAAGCGCTTTTGTTTGGAAATAGTGGTGGGCCACAAATGAGCGTTGCGGGGGGTCCTCAAAATAGAGCGAAAGGGGAGGGAGGGGGCGTGGGCTGGTTGGTATTGAAAGCGGAAGTTGTTACCCCGCCCTAACACTTCTACACTTCGTGGATCCGAGGGGTGGGCTCGTATCTCGCTTGGGTGGAGTTTTTTTTTTGACGAATAGCGCGCGATCCGAAGAGAAGTTAGACATCTGGACGTAATATAACAGAAATTCCGCTGTATACTCATACTTGTCGTCAATCTGTACAGTGCTGCCAAGAAGCAGAATTACTCCAATCCCTATATTAATGGGAGTTGGGTGGGGAGAAGACCAAAAGCATAACCCAGGATATGACGTCATATTTTTATTTTGTATTTTTCTTTTATTCAATACCATAAAGAGAGAAGCAAAACGCGGCCGGATGCTAGTTAATGGAAGTTAGGACTTAAACTATTTACTCAAGAAGAAACTAATAATTAAAACACATTTTTTCCTTGAAATCCTTAAAGTGAGGTGTCCACACTTTATTATTGAAGACTAACTGTATTTTTAAGATTTTTTTTGCAAGAACGCAACCTGAAACAATGTTGCAATCCTGTTATAATTTTTTTTATTGTTCAAGTAGAGACGCTATCTTTGAATTTTTTTAAATGCCAATTCTTAAAACTTCAACGACTGATATCTGGAGAAATACACAAAATCGAGATAAGAAATAAATTGCACTCGACTACAAACTTGCGAAACTATCTACAGCTCGAATTTTATTCAATTTAGTTAAGCCGTTCGCAAATAAACGTCGAGGTGGATAGTTTAAAGAAAAAAATTATGAAAGAAAAAACAAACTTTCTGGATTTCGGATAAATATGAACTGCGCAAAAAATGTCAATAATTGAAATATTTCTTGAAAATATTGTATTGAAAATCTGCTAAAATATATCAAATGCCAAATGCCAACCAAATATAAATTAAAAATATCCGTTATTATATCTCGCTCGAAAATAGATCTCAGAACTGGAGGAAAGGAAACTTGGTTTCCCTGGACGGGAGATATCGTTATCGCTGCCTGGCATCACTGGCCCCTCGGGTCTCGCACGTGCGGCCAACATGTGCGCGACCGCTACGAGGGGTGGCGCGCGCATCGGCCACCCAACGCCCTCGCGTTGATGCACCGACCTCTGACCCCCACCCACAGCGAACTCGAGCTCGTCTCCCCCATCAGGGTCGACAGGGATTCCCCCCCCCACCCGTCCTCCATAACCCTCCCACGCACTTTCACCCTTCTCAAAATGTATCCCCTCCGTGTCACACGAGACAACCCCCCTCCCCTCCTAAACCCACCCCTCACGTCTCGCTCATTTGCATACGCGGACTGTGTGTGTGAATGAAGTCGCGTTTGCTCTCAGGATGGACAGGAAGTGGTGATTACTTAACGATTCGCTGCGTCCCAATACACTGCCTTTGTTGACGACTGCGAGTGTGTATCGAGTAATGAAGGGAAGGGGAACTCTGTCAAGTGAGTCGAGGAGAACCCCCTTAAGTCCCCTAAAAAATGAAAATCATTTCGGATGATCATTTTGGTCATATTGGGCTCGTCTTGAATTTGTGCATTGTTCTTGGAGATTGATTTTTACTGTGTTTACTCTTTAAACCAGAAGGATGAGCAGATACGATACGATGGTACGATGGTCCCGGGTTCGATCCCGGTGTTTCCTCCAAATAATGCAGAAGCACAATACAATCGCGCAACGAATTAAGTAAGATATAATTACTTAAATAAATGAATGATAATAATTAAGCCATGACAGCACAGTCGATGCGCAACTTTTAGTCAAGAGCAATAATCAAGGAAACAAATAAGCTCTTTGATAAAGGTGGCAATCTTATCAAAGAACTTATTCAAGCGACGAGATCGAGATTATAGAACGGTCTCGTCTCGAGTTTCGCCTCGACGCGATTTGTAATTTTCTGATAACGATCGGATCTAAACATCGATTTTGGGGTGTCCATTTTTGTGACAAACACAAAGGAAAAGTTGATACTCACGTGACATTTCAATCGATTCATCGATTTTTTAAAAATTGAAATTGTGATGTCAATCAACTTATCTTTTTGAATTTCATTATTTGAACCTTCAAAAATATTTTAAAAAATATCTTTGTAGTTGTACTTCATTTTTTCCTTCAGGCCCATCCTGTTAATATATGAAATGGTGAGACCTTTTCAAATAAATTGTCAGCAAATAGTTGAAGATTCTCGGGGGGCACAAACACCAAACGCCAAATTTTTTCGCCGCGAAAACAGATAATGGCAATTTTGTAGCCATTTCGACCACAAACTGGGGGGCAATTTTATTTTTTCAAAGCCGAAACACTCGCGAATTGAGGAGCAGATGCAGATGGGGTTTGGCGAGCTCACCTAAGAGTTGCCCCACGCGATTCGCAATTACCTGAATTCATCCTTGCCTGACCAGAAAGTGGCGACCGGCTTCGAAATAATAACCGCACTAACTTTGGGAAGCCATTTTTGCCAAGTTCGCTCGGCCAAAATTTAATAATCGGCTGTGAAATCGACGCATTAGCTAGTCCGCCCCCGAGGCCCACCGCCCACCACTGCACAAACGCAACCCCCAACAACCCCCGACCCCCCAAACCCCCCATTCTCAACACCACCACCACCACCAACCCCTCTAACACGAGGAAACCCCAAATCGTCCACGGACCTCTCTCATTTGCGGCCGTTAGCTGCGTAATTTTTCTACAGATTTCCTGTTTCTTAAAATACCTGCTCCGGTCCTAAATGACCGAGATGGACGACTAGCGCCACTACACGGATAATTTGCGGGGAGAAATCCCAAAATAATTGTTCTAGAAGACAACGTCAAATGTCAGAAGCAAGAAAACGCCTTTTTCAAAATGACAGAAGACTTCAAATGCATCGATCAAAAACCGATTTTCGTTCATTCATAAAAAATATGCAGAAATATGTTAAGTGTTGAATTGTGTCACCTTACATAAATAAATATATGGCAGTCCTAAAATCAAATGAAAAAATATTACAAAACTATTCCCCGATCTATCTAAACCTTAAGTTGTTTCGTGATTCCAAAGCATAACTTTTGTAGAACTTTTGGGCGTAACTTTTGTAGAAAAAAAAATTATAAAAAAAATAGCTGATTTGTTCCCGAACCCTCATTCAGCATCTGTACAAAATTTAATTGATATCTATCGAAATTTCATCGACTTCTACATAATCGCAAAACCCCCAACGGTCAATTGGTAATGTGATGTCAAATGTCCCGTCCGCACACATTCTAAGCATGTATCGTCCAGTAGACGGCGCCACCCAACATCCGCGCACTGCCCTCAGGAGTCCGCGCACTTAATTGCCCAGAATAACGGCCACCAATCGTAACTAGCTCAATAACGTACCACGCCATCACCTATATAATCGCAACTAAATTTGATAATGCGAGGCTTTCATTATTTTTCCACGCACACCTTTTCGATCCACCCCTTTCCCCCCATTAGGGGGCGCTGTGCGCTATCACTAGGTGGCGCAGTCAGACGACATGTCGGCTGTACAAATGAACGGACGAAATTGAATGTTTTCTAAAATTAATTGTACGACAGAATGTGGGCTCTTGAAGATCAATTCCCCGGTTAAAGGGTTAATTGCCACGCTGCTCAGACTAACACCAAAATCCCCGCTAGGAGCGCTATGAGTCACTACCGGTCGCCACAGACCTGTGTGTGGCCTGATTCGAGGAACAACGAATAACAAAACTTTCCAGAAAGCCGCCAGAGGGCGCCGACAACTGTCGCGCGCAGAGGCCATAGTCATTGCAACTCCCCCCCACCCCCTTATTCCCTCTGTCCCTCAATTTCCCTTCCCTCGGATAATAATCTATCGCGCGCTATGATTATTTAAATTAAGCAATTCGTATGCACCGTAGCCGGTTGCCAAAAGAATCACGCCTAAATGGCGTTTCAGATACCTCACACGAATTCTAGAAAACTGCTAAATTCTTTCAAACTTTTGCTTTCTAAATATGATTTTAGGGCGAATAACAGCCGGCTTCTTTCGCTCATTCAATCATCGATTATCGAAATCGACATTGCAACCTCGTTACCATGATTTAACCATTCTAGATTATAGAATTAACCATCATTCTACCATGATATTAGTTTCAATAAATAAAATTCAGAACTGTACCTGGAGTGAGACTAAAATTACCTGCCACCATAAATTAAATTTAAGGATTTGATTCGCTGTAAATGAAAGCGTCTGAACACTGAAAAGTTGTCATCCCATTCTTAAGACGTTTCTGGTTTATTGATTTAATTTTTAAGACGCCATCCCTGGAGGAAGTGTATTATTAAGATGCCTCGCATTTCAGTTGAGATGCAGGAGTTTCGAATATTAAAATTGATACGCCAGAAAACCTAAAACTATTAAAAAGAAGATTGGTCTTTCCCGCTGCGATTCGATAGCTCACGAACGGCTTAACGTAAGCACCATGAAATTTGCACCGGCCGTTGTGAAGTCGCAAATTTCTTGTCCAACACAACTTATTTCAGGTATTGATGTTATTGCATTCATGAGATATGAATTTAATAAACAAAACACAGGCAAAAAGACTGGTAAGTTTGTAGTTGAGGTGAATGGAATGAGTGTGGCTGATGACGTTACAACAGCAAAGACGATTATGAACTTTAAGACAACAGAAAATCGCGCTCAGAAAAATGTAAAATTAAGTCGCGTTGATTTTCTGTGTTGCAAAAACTTCAACAGAGGAACATCCGCAACCCCCGAATTTTTCTGAAAATGAAAACATTAACATTTCCGCCACGAAACAAATTCAAATTTCTAACCAAAATCCAGCCATCAAATTTACCTATCACAACCCGTCGTACTTTTCTAATAAGACAACTATAATTTAACTTTCGTGTGTGAATACACTGAAGAGGCGATAAATAAAAATAAAATATGCTAATGTCGAAAACAATGTGTGTGGCGGTTTTGGAATTAAAAGGCGGCTGACGAGAGGGGGAGAAGGAGGTCATGGTGGTCAACAGTGGGCAGGAGAAGGAGGGGAGGAAAAGGGGAATTGGGGTCGATCAAAATTTGAAGAAAAGCGTGGCGTGACAGTGCTAAGTGTTGTCTTGGCACTCAACACCGATACCTGGCTGCCGCTAATTAATAGGCGCGCAGGTAATCGGTTCAGCTGCTTTGATTGCTGGCCAAACTTTCGCCGCTCACCGGGAGCGATGCAACGGCACGCGGTGGACCGGCAACCACCCGACAGTGGCGGGCCGCATCGCCACTTTCTCAACCACTCCACTTCAAACGTGGCTGCAACGAGCTCTGAAGGTTCAAGATTGTCATTTTTGTTAAAATAAAAAATAAATTTGTTCCCCCATTGACACAGTTAACAGTGCGAGAAAAAAAGAAATTTTGTTCGAAAATTAACGACCGGCTTTCGGAGTTGATCTGTCCTCTGATTGGTCGGATGTTGCGAGTGCTCAGCGGTGCCGCGGTACGACCATCTCATTTCCGGTTGCGCATGCGTGGGTGTGTTGTGGGGGTGTGGAGGGGGACGTGCCCCGTTAACGTGGGATTAGGCTGTCAAGTATTGCTGAAACCGTGTTCATCATTCCACGCTGAAATCTCCAATCTGCGCCGGGCTTACGGTGGGCTTACCCGGGGCCCCGTTGTCTTGCCATAGTTAGACCCAATTTGTAAAATCGACTCTCACCAAATCCCCCATCAATCCGAACCCGGCGCCCAATTCGCCAAGGATTTGTTGAGTTGAAAATAATTCCGGGCACACGCCATGAAACTCGACGCCAGCGCCGCACTACGGCCAACACAGGAAACATTAATCAGTCACATTAATCACCAAGTCTTGAAAAACCACACTTGAAAATCCTCGGACACCGAAACTTCCATGGTAGCGACCTCTGGTGGACGTGTACTGGCGGCATGGCGGTTTGTCACCTGACTAGGTAAAAATAATCACATATTTTTTGTTTATCAGGCAATAACAATTTCACTTTCAGCTTCGGCAACAGGTGGCTGAATGGTTAAGCTAATATGGATGTGATTTGAATAGTTTTGGGTTCAAGCCCTGCATGGACAAATTATTTGTTAAGGAAACTTGAACGTTAACCCTTTAACCTTTAATTAATTTTTCGCTCTATCCAATCATGTGCTTTGCATTTCTCTGTGATTGGTAGATTTTTGCCACGATTTTTTTGAAAAGTGAAAACGCGTTATGTCGCCATTGCCGGTGGTATGCGGATTGGCGTGAACGCTTAAAGGGTTAAGGACCTGTCACACGGGTGACCTCTTAATTATGCTCGAGAGATCTCAATTGTTATTGAATTTTTGGGAAAGCGTGCTTTCGAGATCGCAGGCTCTATCTTCAAGTTCAGATCACGTGCCCGTGTTCCATTAAGAGTACAACGCAACCCATTGAGCACATTCGAAATCGTAAGCACAATTGAGTTTAATCAACTTTTTACCACCAGCGCCATCTGTCGATCTGCCGTTAAAACATGTCGAACTACTTTCGTAAAATACTCTCCTCACATAACCTTAAAGCGTATCATTAAATCTGTTTAGCGCAATTTACACCAGAACAGATCGGCTCCTTTGGAGCTGGCTGATCTTTCCAAGTGTAAACGGCGTCGTGGAGCCTATCTTTTACAGCGTGAACCCGCGCTTACGCGTCAAGGATTCCAATAACCTCATTCAAACAATCTGAATATTAAATTAATATGTCACTTTGACAGTAACTCCTGGTTAAAATAGCCGCACAATCGGTCTTCTAAATTAAATAAAACTAACCGCATTTGGGATCATTTAAGAGAGAGAGGTCCTTAGTCTCTCGGAAGCCATGTCTCCAGCGAACAGAGCGACTCCTAGCGCCCGTCTCGGTCAACTTCAACCAGCGGGATCACCGTTGCAGTCGAGTGCCACCACTAAAGCCGAGGGGTTTATCCGCCCGGAGATATTTATTCCGCTTAGGACTTACAGGAAGCGCTCGAGTTTAGTGAGGTATACGATGTATGGCTCAGCCCCGGCAGCCAAAGAGATGAAAAGATAGACGGGCGGCTCCTCCAATCCTCTCCCTAGACGGGCTGATGACCCCCCCCCCGAGTGTCGTGTCAACTGGAGTTAATGTTGACGAGTCGCGGGCGCTGGATACTCGTGACAACTGAACGGAAAGATGACGCGAGCAGCAACTGGTTCCGCTCTTTCTCCAGAAAAAGAGAAGATAGAAGAGAGAGAGACGCAAATGTCAGTCAGTCCTGGTAAGAAAAGATGGGAAGTGATCTGAGGACACGCGGATCGGTCATGGTGAAAGCCGAGATGGTGACGAGGGGAGACGAGCCAGGTGGTGCTGATTCTTCAACGTTTTTTAACTGCTCGTTAAGAGTGTCACGGAAATTCTGCCTAGCCTAGGCCGCAGACCTAAGTAGGAATCTTTAACGTGTACCAGATATCGTACAGACACTGGTCTAACGAGCTTTCAAAGGAAGGTGCACCAAGGAAATTATCTCCCCGAAAAATTCTGGAGGTGCCGGCCGGGAATTGAACTCAAGATCGTCGGTCTAGTAATCCCACGCGTGACGCGACCACCAGGACACCACCGTCGTGCAGCGAAAATATTTTCTAATATATTTTTAAAACTCTGTTTTACGTGTGAATCATATCATACGTTATAACACTGAGTATGACGTCATGGCAATGGCGCAGCAACACATGATTTATTTTTGAAAATTACGATTCCCCAAACATTTGACAATTTAAATATCAAATCTCTTCCTAACGGAAATATAGCTTCTTCCTATTTTGTGAAATAGTACTCAGAGGTATTAATTGAATAATAATTGAATTAGATATTTGGGATCTAGTGTGGAAAATGTCGCTGCATCACTGGTATCAAGTGATTGGCGCACGTAAAAGCGCCTGCGCCATTTTGGTTAAGTGGAGACGCCATCTTGGAATCTTCCTTTTTGATGGCAATGATTGAAACTTTAACGGCTCATATCTCGAGAAATGCTCAAAATAGAGATCTGAAATAACTTGTACTCGACTACAAATTAGCGGAACTATCTGCAGTTCAAATTTGATTCAATTTCGTTAAGCCGTTCGTAAGTAAGCGCCAAGGCGGATAGATGAAAGAAAATAACTTAAGAAGAGATGACAAGCTTTCAGGATTATAATACAGATACAGTTTCCCCTTAGTTAGGGCCTCACAAAAGCGTTGCAATCATTCGAAATGACTAATACAGGTCTCCAACCTAACTAACCCCTCAACTGCACAGTTGCCAAGAAAAAGCCCGCACCTTCGAAGCATCAAGCGTTGCGGCGGCCATCTTTAATCACGGCCTCGATTATTACCCGGGCAGTCAATTACTCGCGAGGATCTCTACCTAGTTTCACCTCCGCCCCCACCCCCATCAACTCCAAGCACCAACCATCCCCATACCTCCCCCTTTCTTAGCTAACCTGTCAAATTATCTTGCCATTTCGTGGAAAGCTAAATTTCATTAGGTCGGCGTTTGATGGCGCTGGCCCACCTTCGCCCTATTCACAGAACGTCCACCCAAATCCACCTCAGACCTCTCGTCCACTAATGTCCGCTTCAAAAACGAACTCACTGACATTATTCGTCCAAGTAAATTACAACAGAAAAACTAACTCTATTCTTCCACTCTCTCTTGTCACGTCCAATTCGTCAAAGGCCATCATCCGCTGAGTGTCCTTAATGATTGCCGGACTTGATTAGAACACGAATCGATCAACTTGGAAATCAATTTGTCTCGGAGTGGTGGTGGTAAGAAAGGATAGACACACTTTCTACAATCAGAAGTTCTGAATTTTCGAATTCCTTCATGTTAATTTGGGTTTTATTAGAATCCAGGAAGTGTTTGTTAGCAGGGGGACATTGGTTTCAGGAGGATCTATCTGTAGCAAACGCGTTTTAAGCACTTGACGTGATGCTCGTGATATACGCGCTCTCTACTAAATAGAATGCGGGGGATGATGGTGGTGGTGGGGAATAATATAGGTGGGTGTAATCCGAAAGGAGGGGTGAGACTGGGTGAGAGGGGGCGTGAGGAGCGCTTCATCTCTGGATCCGACACATCGCCTAGGCCTAACTCGAGCGTGCAAAGAAGTGGGCCATCGCAGTTCTGCCACACCGAGTTGAAATCCAGACCACAATCCAGACTCCAACTACGACCAAAAACGCGTCACATGTCAACTGGTCAAACAAACGTGCTCCATAATGCAGCGATTCTCTCAGTTGAATTTCTGGAAAGCGTTCGAACAACTGCGGGCGCATTCATGATTCAGATTCAAAACCGAGCGTCCGAACAGATTCTATTTCTAATTAATATTCCTAAGAGACTGGTGACGTCACTAATTTGGTTTAACCCGAGTTTGAGAATGATAGAGATAACGTCAAAATATTGATCAGAACTCTGCGAACATGCGCTAAGGTTATTTAAGATTGTCGAATCCCCAACTGTGGGTGTCGGTTTGATCGCATTTCGTATATCAGGTTCCGCTGGTGGCGGCGATGACGTCACACAAAATTGAGACATATCTAGCGAGGAGGCGTAATTTTCCAATGTTGGTTGATGGCTCACCTCGAAAGTAATTGAATTTGCCTAAATGAAAACCCCGACGTCGGAATAAAACATCTCGGGGTGAATTCACCCGAGACGCCAGCGCGCGCGCATCCAATTTGATAATAACATATCCGGCCCTTTCCCCTCCTCCCCCACCTCCCCCAGTCCACCAGCAGCACCACCACCCCCCTGTCTTATCCCCCTTCCCCCTCTCTCCCGGAACCGCCGCGCGCATGCGCCGCACGCCGCACCGCCAGCAGGGCCAGCAGCAGCCCCTCCATCAAGAGCACGTATCCAGCACATCACCGACGTCATTTATTATTTAGTCCAACCGCAATGCAGAGAGAGATGAGCCTGTTTTAAGAACGAGATGGAGGAGGGTGGTGGCAGTGGTGGTGGTGGTGGTGGGGCACCATTAAATGGCGTTCGAAAATTATTATTTGGAGACGCGACGAGTGAGGTGGCTACGTGGAGCTAAGGCGCAACACCTCCCCCTTCCCCCTTCCCCATCCCACCGGCCCCTCACCCATCAAACGCACCTTTTTTAGGGACAGTCTGAGAGCTTCTGGATTCATTTTTCTGCAACCATGGAATGGCAATTTTCTTTTGCTACAATCCAAATGCTCGGAGAAAATTCCAACAACTTTCTACCACAAAAGAATGCGTGTCATCTTAAGATAAACTCTTCCAGTTTTGAAGCAGACATTTCGTAAATGCACTCTTGTTGCTCTTTCAAAAAATTATATTTTATGAAAAAGAGTCTGTCCCGCATTGTGTGATTGCCTGGAAACAAGGGGCAGCAGTAACACAATCACCTACACCTGACAAAAAAGACATCTGTGACCTGTAGACACCCAACCCAGGAATCCTTTTCAATAATACAGAGTTGACCGGTGCATCGTGTGGTTGCCTCGTAGCACTGGGGCAACACAATTGGAGGAAATTCTCTAATAAATTTTATAAAAAGAGATAAAAACTTTTTCTAATTTTTAGGGAGACATTCTGTTACCGAAATCTTTACACTCTTTTTGAAATTTCATTTTTACTTTGAAAACGGATTGTGGTGCACATTTTCTGAGAGATACCTTGCCAATTTTTACTCTTCATAGTCGAAATAACGAACTGAACTCATTAGGGCCAACACGACGTCATCTACATATATATATATACCTTTTTGGCGCTCCCCTTTACCTATCCCCCCCCCCCTCCCACATAGTACAAAATGTGGCAAGTGAACCAGCAACGTCAGTTACTTTTTTTCTCTCCCCCCCTCAAACTCAAAACCCACTTCTCTATTTGCTGAGAGCAACGCATGCCAGAAATTTTCATTGCTCTCTCTCTCTCTTCGCCTGAGTGGAAAAATGAAATTTAATTAGGGCCTACGCCGGGGTTAGATCCCGTCACTCCACTGTTTTATTAGACGCACCCCCACCACCACCATCACCTCCAAACACTGATGGATTCGTGAGGGGAGGAGTTGTAGGAGTTGTAGGTGGAGGGTATTGTTTTGGGGACGCCGCCGCATACACACACACATGCACAATGGTGGTGGTGGTGGTGCAGGAGGAAGTGGGGGGTGGGCAGGGAGGTGGGTGGGAGCAGAAAATCAACGGTCGTAACGCGTTAGACACTGGCGCGGGAGAAATTCAATTAGGAAATGACGAGCTGCGTGCGCGGTTATAGGTGGGATCAATCAAAAATGGTGGAGGTGGGAAATTAGGGCCTAGGGGGACCGGGGGGGGGGGGGGTGATGGGAGGGGGGCACGAAGAGAGATTCATCGACCTTCTTCAGTCAGTCTAACGTGGAAGTGAAAAATGAAAAAGTTGAGAACTGTTGAACCACCTGAATTATTAAATTGTCAACCTGTCAGGACTTTGTCACCTTTACAACGAGTTTGTATTTTTAATACGAGTATCTATATTATAATCCTGAATATCCCCTTTCAAATTTGTTTTCTTTAATCTGTTTGTTCTGGCGTTTACTTACGAACGGTTTAACGAAATTGAATCAAATTTAAGCTGTAGATAGTTCCGCAAATTTGTAGCCGAGTGCAACTTATTTCAGATCTCGATGTTGCGTATTTCTCGAGATATGAGCCGTTGAAGGCTTAAACATTGCCATTAAAAACGACAATTCCAAGATGGCGTCTCCGCTTGACCAAAATGGCGCTGTCGTCGCTCTCACGTGCGCCAATCACGTAATACCAGTGATACCAGGCGACATTTGCCACACTAGATCTCAAATTTTAAATTATTATTCCAATAATACCTCTGAGAATTACAGTAGCATTTCACAAAATAAGAAGAAAATAAATTATGGTTATGAAGAGATTAAATATTTCAATTGTCAAGCTTTTAAATCACGTGTTGTGCTGCGCCATTGCCATGACGTCATCACACGTTCCATGGTAGCTGTTTCTAGGCATTTTAGTTTGTTGCATTTCCTGAGTACAGTACCACCACAACGCACTGATAAATTTACTGATAAAAGCACAAACGATGCTTCGACCGCAATGGCCTCCCCCTCAATAGTATCCCCTAAGGCCAATTATCGTTACCGCAGACACTGGAATTGATCACGTTTTTGTTGTTTAATTTTTAATACGACGAACTTGGTTTAACTGTCCGCAATAATCAAATTTAATCGAACTGGGGTTGGTGTCGGTGTGGGAAAGGGGGCGCGGACGGTTAAGGGGGTGAGCTCTAGGGGGGGTTTTGCGAAGAGGAGTGTGAGATGACTCGGGGGCTTCGTTCGGCGTTTAATGACACAATTCAACTTTCGAAATGTAATCAAGAATTCTATGGCGTCATTTCCTCTCTTCATTCAATGATCCATCAACTCTCTGAAATCTATCAATATTTATGGCTACGTATTAATTCTTCGGAGGGAATTTGGTTCCGCCCTCTAGTGGCAACGACGAGAACCTATTAAGTGGATTACATGTACGCAATCAATTTTCAAATGTACACTGAAATCAATAGAAAGTGCGCCAAGACTCTCGAAATTCCAAATTTCAATTTTTGGTTTCTAAAACCAGGTTATAGAACTTCCCTATCCCGTCAACCACCATGCTTAAGCACCGGAAATGACTTTTTTTTTAAAAAAACGAGGTTACAAAGCAACCAAGCTCAGATAAAGACGACTTTCTTCGAGCAATCAAAGTCCTCACATTTGTTAAAAGACAAAGGTGATAACCTGACACATGTAACCAGAAATTCCCAGTCCGATTCCAGATTCCTAAGACAGCAACTGCTAAAGAGACGAAACAATATCTTATGTTGAAGAAGGGGAAAAAGAGTCGGGGGTCGTGAAAACCTCGACGAGTGTTTCTTGCGGGTTTCTTGTTCACGCGGGTTGTAAAAAAAAAAAGCCGAACGGAACTTGATATTTAAATGTACTCTCTCCTTTCGGTTACCAGAAAAAAATACCCTAGAGATATATGTGTTACCCCCACCAAAAAAAAAGAAGCAAAAAAATGGTCGAATGAAGCGTCGTCAAGTAAACCCGCGCTAAATATCTCGCCGCCATCTTGGCATGTTTATTGTCGGCACGGCCGCCATCTTGGCTGCGGATATAGTTTATAAACCGAGACACGGCGCGCGGATTAGCCGCAGTCCGGCTGCTGTCTTGGATTACGAGCGCCCCCTATAGCCCCCAGTGTCTCTGCCAAGTGGGGAGGCGTCATGGTAACCCGCCCAGGGCACACAAACTTGACAAGACGAAAATGTGGCCTGTGGAGATGTGACAAATCCATTAGTTCAGTAACGCTATAAAACCCCCAAAATCCGTCCAAAAACCCAACCAGGAACCCTACTGGTATTTTTGACTAGCCTAGGCTTGAGAGTAGACAGACATAGGATGAGAACTTTATTAAAGTGTACCTGATATATCGTAAAGGCAATTGTCTCAATAATAAAGACGAGACCATCTCGTTTTTCAAAATTAGATGTTTCTTCATTCTCAGAATAGGGACTGGAATTTGTTTCGAAATTGAGTTACCATTTCTTATTGTGTAGGGGAATTAACGTGTTATCGTCCAGGCATACGTTGAACGTTTGAATATCTCTCGTACGACAAATTCCCGGAAGTCTTGACCAGGGAATTGAACCTTCGATCACCTGCCCATAAATCCCACGCGCTAACCATTAGATCAAACACGACACCTCCGTTTGCAAAGAGCCCGGGGCGTCATTTCCTCCCTGCAAATCCCCGCGTAGTCCAGAAGACTGGGAAAGAGGAGCTTCCTCCGCGCACCCATCCAACCCGTGACGCGATCCCCTCCACCGTCAACCCTTAAAAAAAGTTCTTTTTTCGGCATCGGGCGCAATGTTTATTAGCTTATTTACAAGTTGCGGTAGTCCGATACGACAGGGAACAGTAAACACGAGAGACTGACTGCTGATTTACTGCACAGTTCGCTCGACAGACGCCGACAACGCCGCCGCCGCCTCCCACCAGAGGGTGCTGGCGTCATTTAAAAACGTCTCCGTGAAAAAATTCAGTGGCAAACACGAATTACTCCTCCAAAATATTTTCATTTTCCCCGACCCGATGATTGCCTTAATTTCATCACTTACTGTAACGATTATTTTAAAATCCTATATTATAAAACAGAGATTTCGATTTTCATGTCCGGAGACTAACCCTCGAACGGATCAATGAAACGTCATAAAAACTAACATAAAGTTAGTAAACCATCATAATTCGCTAGCGACGGAATATCAGATCTCAATTTTCAAAATTTAATATTAAAATAACCCTTGCCAAATTCTGGATAATCTCCCTTTCGCATCAAACTTAAAAAAATGGCGTCTCCACATCAAAAGCATGACGTCGTCGATTTTACGAGACAACCAAGCAAACCAGAT
>JAQGBY010001619.1:0-28083 GCA_034698785.1 Mycogona germanica | reverse complement strand
CCCGCGCCGGGAATCGAACCCAGGACCGCCGAAACCACAGTCAGTCGCTAAACCGACTGGGCTACGACGAGTCGTACAATGTTTTGCAATGTTTTGCATGTTTTGCAATGTTACAATGTTTTGCAGTCGATTGCCCACTTTGTCCTGAGGTCACTATTCCTAACATCATAAAAGAAGAATTCGACATCAAACGGCAGGCACGTTGCTCATCAGTGAAACTTCTGTTAATTTATTTGTGCCATTTAAAAAAAAATGACTAATTTCGGAAGAATTTGGCGACTGTTGATTACATAGCATTGACCAACATTCTCGTGATTAAAAATGTCAATTTTTACTTACTGCCAGGTGGCTCAGAAGACAATCTCTCCAGATTCTATAATAGTCAATTTCCTTGCTGGGCACGTCTAATTTGGGAGACTCCACTTGAGTTTGCGTCGTTGTCGTAATTGGCGCACATCGAGCCACGCATTAGAGGTGACAGTCGAGAAGTTAGATGGCGAAGTAGAGGAGAACGTAATAACAGGTCGATGACTGGCATTAATGACAAAAAATAGAGTGTCCAAAGCCAGCGAGTCACGTCACCAAGGATGGTCCACATAAATGTCATTCTGTTCGCCAATATCACGCGTCCCCAATCGAATCGCCACCTTTATATTTACATGTATTGGCGATTTGTGAATCCAAAAACATTTATTTTTCCATTTTTCCGAATTCTGATCATATTTTTTCGAATTTAATTTCGGAGTAACATTAGTACATTTATGTTTTCAACTTATATTTAATTAATGTGCTTGTAGTCGATTATTTTGTCTTCGCGTCCAGCGATACACCTTTCATTTTTTTATTAATATCCCATCGACTTCGACATTATCCTTTATTTATATATTTATATTTATTTTTTATTTATTTTTCCTCCATCGGGAATCAGTGACGAAATTGCAATAAATTCCCTGAGCGAAAACCGATTCGAATAATGGAAAATAATTCGTACGAAGGAAATATTCCGAGATGGCAGGAAGCACTTGTAATAAAAAAAATATTTAATTTGATACGTTAATGTTACATTCCTTTGAAAAAAAATTATAACGATTAAACTTTAATTTAAAGTCAACTGAAATGACATCATGTTTCGCTGTGCATAATTTATTCTGGTACAAATTCTGGAGCGCTTATTTTGCCCTCCACATCCGAATATTAGATTAGTTCTGAACCAATCATTTTATGAATTGTCATTGCCATCTGCGCTGAAATTAATTTTGTGAGACGACCTACGATACGAGAACAAGAATGAATGACGTTTGGAGGCTGCTGTTGATCAAATGGCGGAATGGAAAGAGATGGGACGTGCCACCGAACCTTCCCCCCCTGCCCTTACCCTACCAACTCCTCCTCTGATCTCCCCTTATACATCTTCCACTCGACAAAGATGCACGAGAGGTGAAGCGGAGGTTAACTTGGCGGATCCAGGGAACAAAATGTACAGTTTAATGATTTATACTGGGAGTGTAATTGTATTTTTCTTATTAATATTCCGATTAGAGAGCTACGTATTCCAGACTCAATTAAGAGTTGTAAGGAAATTAAGATTGATTGTACAGGCAAATACAAATTAGTTATTTGACATAATTCCACATTAAATTTGTGAGCCATGGATGGAGTACCGGACAACGCAGGAATCTTAAGTTTAGTAAAGTGCAAAGAAAACGGATAACAAATTCGTCGTGCGCCTTTGCTAAAGTGGACAATTGTTAAATAGATTAAATAAATTTCCATTTCGTTTTACAGTCGCACTGTTACTTTATCTTTATTGTTCAAAATGTTTATTTGATTGATTCGTCCGTCTACTTAAACAGATATCAAATAAACTACCGAATTATGAAACGCAATCGGGCGGTTCAACGGAGTGAATAATAATTTAAAGCTTCATATGATATAATGCATCTTCTACAGAGTATAATCTTATAATGCCATATATTAAGGCTGCGTTTAAAATAGGAAACCTGCCTTGTCAGCAGGTACTCCCATTTTTCATCCAGTTTGTTATTTGAAGCGATCAGAACTGAGTCCACATGACATCAAAATCACCGTCACTATACATGTACAGTCATGTGTATACTGTATGACACAATATAAATTTACGTAGTGCACTGTTCGCCGCTACTGAAACTGATGGAATACCACTATAAAATAATTCATATTCATGCAGTTGGATGGTGATCGAATGATGAAAGCGAACAGTTTGCGCAGGACTTGCACTAACTGGCTCCAGTAGCCGAGGTAGGATGTCATTTGCATTGTTGTATTGTTGTGACCACAGTTTGAATAAAAAATATAAAAAATGCCAATTTGTCTACGTAAAATTCAAGCGAGAGATACAGCGTGGATATTTGAAATTTTCCCGGTAGGTGCTCGTTACCATTAAACAAAATAGTATTTCCATATATAGATATGATATGTTCCAATTGTAAATGGGGCTTAGGAGCAAAGCAAAAGAATAAATGACCTTATAAAGTCCGTCACGCCGCCTGCAATGAATGAGTCAATGAGCTTTACAGCTAACAAGTAACAAACCCAATCAAGCCAAACTGACTTTACCTCATTGAACGCATAAAATACTAATACATGTATCACACACGCCGACTAACCTTCACAATAACATTTTAGTCGAGCTTAAAAAATAGAATAAAAAAAGCTCGACAGAGCACATTTAGGGAATGACGCAGCAGCAGTTTTGCGCTTTTCACGTTACGCGCTGATGACATTTTGTTTTAGTGACGCTAACCCAGTTCGGTGTTAGATGGGGGAAGAAGGGGAGGGGGTGAACCGAGAGATGGTTGATTGACGTCGTGTGGGGTGACGGTGATGGGGGTGGGTGGATAATGGATCGATAAGAACGTCAAGGGCGGTTGGGACATTGTGGAGAAAAGAGTGAGATATGGAGAGAAGAAAAAAGATATGACGGAACACAGCCTCCATCTAAACGGGAGATTAATAGCGGGATACGGGGTGGGACGGATGAGATGGGGGGGCGTATAAACACTCTCGTCATCGACTTTATAGAGATCCAACAACCACCCTCTCGTCGTCCGTGACTTTTCGTCGTTGTCGACGTCAGGGTCCAACGCGCCCCCGCCACCACCAGCCACCACCTCAAAACATCACCCCTTTTCTTTTCCCATCCCCTCACTATCTATATCCCTACTCCAATTTCTTTCTACTCGCATCGTCATAAATGTTAGGGATGCGAGAGAGATTGGTTAAGGCGTTTCTATATTTGCTCAACCGATCTAAAGCATCCCTATTTTTAGTGGCTTGACCTCGGAGTTTAAAAGGCATGCACTGCATGCGAATACGCGTTTCTAAATGAAAAAAATGTTAGCGCAAAATTGCGAATTTTAAAAAAATAAAAATCGCATTTTTTTCTTCTATAATGATGAATTAAGTGTTCTTAGTAGGCAAGCATGTCATTGCAACACTCAACAAAACGTAATTGCCTGATTTTAATATATTTTATATGTAGGCTTTATCGCTTTGCCTGGTAACTGTTCCTAGGAACACCTCATGTAAGATTTTTAAGTTTTCTTTTTTAAATTTTAATCAACCATGTGAAATTATTCCAACTGGTGCAAAGACATATCTGAATTTTTAATAACCCCCGAATAAATGCACTAAAAGTACACAAATGCGCAATGAACATTAAATTTGTTGGCGAATCATTTTATTCTTTAAAAAAATCTTTTCTCTTCACCATCAGATGTTTGGTGAATCCCCCTATTTGGGGACGGGCCTTCTAGGTTTAGGCGTCCGAATAAAAGATGAGGGGTGGTGGGTGTCGTCTTGAGATGAGAGCTTAAGGAACCATGAGATGAGAATCGATGAAGAAAGGGATATGGGTGTGTGGGGGATGAGGGAGGAGCAGGAGGATGGAGAGGGGATGATAAGGAGAGAGGGGGAGGGGGAAGCTTCACGGGTTCTAGGAATAAGTGGAGGTTTAATCATGGCGTAATTGACATTTTAATTAGTGTAAATGGGCCCAAATGGCGCGTTAAATATATTCTCGCCCAAACAAGGACAGGCTCGCTGGAGGGTAGAGCAAAGGAGGGGGGGGGGGGGTGTAATGGGATGAAGTGGGTTTTGCAGAGTACAGAGCAAAACCCTCGCGAGAATTAAATTCACATTTTGCCTCCTTCTTTTGCCATATTCGAGGATGGTTAACTCGGCGGCTTTCCTAATTTGAAAGCCGTCTTTTTTCTGTTCGCAAAATACTCCAATGATGTCAGATCACCCTCGGGTCCTTAATGTCGCGGTACCCACGGCTCTTTCAGGGAAACAATACTGGCAAGTGCCCAGAGTGCATACACATAGAGCGCAGCTGTTCTAGGAATCGTTTTTGCATTTTTGGCAAACATGATGAAACCTGTAAACAATGAAAATTAAAATACAACAAGCACAGTTTTAAGCTGTTGCGATTTTCTTTAATATTAGGACTAAAACTGATTAAATATTTTTCAGTTGTAAAAACAACAATGATTTATTCAAAAATGATTTTTTATGCATTTCATAGCCCAGGGCACGTTAGCGATCCCTCTTATTCCTCTTTATTGCATATTTTCAAAATGTTATTAAAAAAGTTTTGGGACAAGAGACAACAAATTTGTAAAATGTAACGACTGAGAAGGGCGCCAACGTAGCAATTAGACCAGGGCGTAACCCACTCCTAAGGATCGCCCGGATCATAGACGAATGTATAGTTTCATGTCGTTGACGGCAATTATTCATAATAAATTCTGAGGCCTTGGTAATGTATGTTAATGCATTGATAATTAGTATAAATTGCAGTTGTTCGTTTAAAATATAATTGTTAAAAGTGAGATGGAGTATGTGTGGGGTCGTTTGCGCTTGTAATTATTTTGTAAATTTTAAATTTGTTCAATGGTCAATTTTAATTTTTTGATGAACACCAAACTAAAATGTTGTTTTGCATAAAATAAATGAATTTGAGAATGGAACAAAGAAATACATTATTTTACCTATTGAATTTCGGGTCAATTAATTTTGATTCAAAATTATTTATTTACCTGTATAAATAAAATTAAACGGTTTTTAATGACCTGAAGAAGAAACACGGGCTTACACCTTTACGAATTCAGGACCATCGAAACTGCCGTCTTTGAAATAATTCAGATACAATGATAGGTAATTACTAGAAATATGGTTCTTTATTACATATTTTGCCTTACCAATATAGAAAAATCTAAGTCAGCCTCAATTGACATTTCAAGAAATGGTACAACCGGATACTTGAGCGACGATTGTTAAAAAATGATTCCGCCTGGGTTCATCCACATATTTTTTTTTTGCAAAACAACATTCAATTGATAATGTTCACACATTTTCTTCTTTTTGTTGGAGACAAATGACCAATTTTCTGCCAGAACGAACGAAATGACACAACTTTTACACCCCAAAGTGGTTATGCCCTTTTTACTGCGAAATGTGTTTTTCCAGCTTTTCAGCGACACATTTTTTCGCGTCATTTAATTTTCCCCCCTTCTTTTTCATTCCGTCAAAGAGACACAGACAAACCGTTTTCCGGAAATCAATTTTTCCGCTGAATTAAGCGTGAGCTGCGGCCGCGCCTCAATCGTGTTCTCTGGCCACTGTAGCTACTCCATAATGGCGAGTCTTCTTTAAGACGCGACTCAACTTGGGCGATTGCCCAGGGTCATATAAGCCCCAAAGTCCCAGACATACTGGAAGTGAACCGATCGAGATTAAGAGAATCGGGGAACCAGTCGCAACTGACGTCGCATTCTGACGCGTTTATATTGGTTTGGAAACCGGAACAAACCAATAGAAAGGCGTCAGAAGATCAAATTTTTATTATGATGTGAGGCTCCAAATGCGATATGCTCTCCAGGAGAATGTCCCAAATGACGGAAATGTTTATTTATCGTCTGTGATTTCGATTATACTTAAACATACAGTTGTACATTAAAGTATCGACATTGCAACGCAAACTCCATGAATTGTTCAGAACTACAATATGCTTATTTCTCAATTAAAATTGCGATGTAAAATGTTCTTAACTGTATATGCTCAGTAATATCGATGGATTAGATTAGTCGTGCCTGGACAGCGTCGGATAAAAATCGAACGAAGTGGCGAACTCCTGAACTCCATACAGTTAATTATAGTTCCATTGTCAGTTTTTCAACCAACAATGCCCTGGAACAACTATTAAATCAGCATTAATATTTCTCCATCAACATTGTAATGGCAAATATTGATCGAAAATCAAAATCTGTTACAATGCCGTTGCAGTTGTATAGATGAGTAGTTGAATGGCCGATTTGGTCACAATTAATGCAAACGATTGTAATCGATTTTTAGTTGAACGCAGCTGGTATAACTGGAAATTTACGAAGTGCAATTTTCATTTACTGCCCAGGGTGTCATATCATCAAATGGCGACTGTAATGCATGTCGGCTGCTGTATTCGTGAGCTCGTGTCTATGTACATCATATGAGGAGCGATGTCGTCCCACCCAAGTCGGGGAAGTTCATTTTTGATTGATTTGTCTGTACGTCGACCGCCATAATAGCTCGCCTTCCTGTGGGCGTCGATATTTGACTTCCATTTAACGCCCACTTCACCCGTGACTGTCGCTCCGTCAAGTCATCTACATCCGTTCTGCACAATGAAGTCAAGACGTCAACCGCTTGAACTCGACCATGCAACTAACCTCTCTACTCCTGAGTCCCTAACGGAGCTCCCAGAACAAAACTATTAAAACTTACGACTCATAACGAATTAAATAAACGTTAAACCAAATTGCATAGGCTTCATCACAGCGTAATAGTATTTTTCTTCTTCGGTGTAAACTTACAAAAACAGTGGAAACAAATACTGTAGAAACGAATGATCAGGAACTTTCTTGCAAACCAAAGAAAACCGGTAAAAGGGAACTGTGGGATTACACTGCTATATCAAAGAACCCCGTTTAACCGAAAAGAAAGTAATAGCGAGAAATTGTAATACTTGTACCGACACTGTCATTTTTCCCTGGCAAATACAGTACAGAACATGTTGAAAAAGTAAATATTTCTCTCAACGATTGAAATGTGTTAGATCCAGGTTCTGTCTCCAAATAAGGGCACACTGGGGTCAGAGGAGGACATGGCACTCAGTAAACTGAAACGGCTAGAGAAGAAATATGGATATTCTATATAGCATATTTCAGAAATCAATTTTCTAAAAGCTTGGCTTCTTTCGGAAGACTTGGTTTGTGCAAAATAGAGTTCTGTTATGATAGGGCGTTGTTGAACCCGTTACATTTTTTTCTACTTCTTTGCCCGTCGCTGGCATGACGCTTTTGTTACGGTAACGTATTCGTCGAAAGACACTTTTTGCCAAAACAAAAAACGCGTAACAGTCTATTTTTTTTGGCTTGTTTCGAGGCCAAGTTCAGCAACTGTGCGTAGCCTTTCCGTTCCCATAAAGTTTGCAGCGAATCGAGCTGATATAAATTTGACATTTTAGATCCCCTCATGCCGCGCGCCTAAAATTGATTTTCATAATTAAAAATATGAATTTTGCCACCGGTGTTATCTAATTCAATTTAATGCAGCGAAATGGCAGCTCGATGGCACAGATCTTTAGGCTTCTATTGATTAGACGACAATCGCCACCAGGGGGAGCTTATGTCAGAAAAATTAACAGCAGCTACCATGTTACCGTTGAAAATATCCAAATCGAGCGCAGAATTGTTATCAGATATCTCTGCTAACTTTCACATGGAAACAGGTTTGCTCCAGTTTTCGTCGCTAGTTGCGCTGCCAACAGCAGAATGACCCCCGTTTTGTTTCGACTTGTATCCTGAAAAATGATAATGATTTTTATAAGTAAAACAGCGGTCGTTTCATGCAATAAATCTAGGTCAGGTACACTCCTAATCAGAACGTTTTAATATAACTCTGAACGTTTGTCGTCTATTCTAATAGATTTCTGTCAATAAATCAAACAATACTCATGCCGGGTTTTGTTATTAGACTCCTTTTTTCGAATAAAAATGTTTGCCATGGAAGACGTCTTAAAACAATTGCCTGCTAAAGTCTTAAAAATAAAATAACTACCCCAAAAAGAATCATAGAACAGGCAACAAACGAAGAATTACTCTGTATGAAGATGTCTTGGGTTTCTTTTCTTCAATCAACTGTAGTAAACCGCACTACAGGCGTTCTGTGTCCCTCATGGTTCTGTACGTCCAGTACGGGGTACTGGATCAAAATTTTCGAGAGCCGGGAAGCGAACCCGGGACCGCCGAGCCACATTCAGTCGCAATTTACAGTGAAGCTTGTTCAATTCAATATGCGTTTTTCAGAATTAAAGTATGGCGGCAATGGCATCGGCGACAGTCGCGAGTATTTTCGTGACCGAGTCTCCCTTTTCGTCGTTCAAGTTCCTCTTTCTATCTCTTATCTGCGTTTCTGCCTTCCCGCTCGTTCATCTTAACCTCGCCGCCGCTCTCTCACATCCAGTGGCCTGTCAAGCGAAAACCACCGCGTCTGTTACATGGACATGCTTCGCTTGAGCGTGGAGACTGGATCCAGCGCCTGCTTCCAGAATGGAAAGCGGAGGGAATTCAGATAGTGTAGTGAGTAGACTGTTTCTAGATATTCGGAGTTACAATCCAAGGATATGGCAAAAGAGTAGAGGTACAGATCCGACTGATCTCTTTTGTCATTACAGTTCTCGGTAAATTAAAATATTCATAATAAATTCATAACGAATTCATAATGAACTAGTCTCCGGGACAGCAGCGGACGAAAAAAGACGACCAGAGTCGGTGAGAAACTCTCAAATAAATTAATAGAAAACACTCTATTATTCGATAATGACAACTAACTGAGAGCCATTGCATTTTCTATTATTTTATTTGAGAGTTTCTCGCCGACTCTGGTCGTCTTCACAGCTCACAGCTCGCGAATATTAAAACACTCTTTAATTTGCCAAATTGGAAATAACAATTTTAATTTTTTGGCAGTAAACAATTTTTACTCACAAATTTTAATTTATGAAATATTCGTAATCCATGTTGACAGGACGATCCTACTGCAATATTTAATTTGAAAAATAAGATTTTAGTTCTATTCTCGTTGCAAAGATTAATTATTTTAAAAAACGTAACCCACATACGCATGTGCACTGTATATTGAAGCATAAGACACAAAACACGAGACAAAGCCGTGGAAAATCGCCTACGAGCTGGCGAGGCTCCATAAATAAAAAATTATAGTAAATTGCATTTTGTGAAACATATTTATATTAAAAGACATGACCCTTTTTACCTTCGTCAAAACTAAAAAATGTCAGACAAAATTAAGATTTCAAGACATTACCTACAGGCTTACGAAGACAGGCTTACTATCACTCGACTATTGTGCCCTATTGTTATTGTATATTGAGTCTTATATTTTCGAAACATTATTATCCAACGTGGATACTAATACAAAATTATGAATAGTTTTCGTCCAAGTTCCTCTGAAAACGAAGGCCTAATCATGTACGTTACCACAATATTCGAGAATACCCCGACAACAGTATTATCATGATCCTCTCAATCTCTATGAACAGTATTGCATGTGTACAGTAGAGTAAATATGAACAAGTACATGAAAGACTTCGGATTCAAATTTATCTTGTTATATCCATGAGCACCCTCCCCACCTCCCATCCCCACTCCGTGAATAACAAATCAGTCTCCCGCTGGCGCACGGTTTTAATTTGTAACAAAACAATAACATTCTAGTCTCATTGTGATACGATAGAGCACGTAGGAAGTTGTGCATCTGCACAACAGAATATTGTTTACTGCATATGGATGAGCCCGAAACGTCGTTATCCAAACATTTGTTTCGTTGGCCGCGGGTCACAAATGCAGCGCCTGGTTTTACAATACGACGACATATCCTTACTTGTCAAACCAGGTCGTCGGTACACGACTTAAACAAACCTTGTTTTGTATACATATTCATTAGAACGAGAGAGACAATCTCCTCCTCTCTCCTCATCCCCGCAAACTCTTCCAGTCGGAAAAAAAATTACTTCAACAAAACTCTTTTTCTGTTGTCCTTTTGACAATATACTTGAACAAAAAACAAATAAGCACGCCAGTGAATCTCGAAAAAATGCTACAGTTTTCCAATTTCTAATCTCGACATTCTACCAAAACAAAATCAATATTCGAGGAAGATTCGATAAATTACAGTTTGGATAGGGAATTAATTATTTGAAATTAATTAACGTTTACTCATTTATGGACGATGTGATGTGCAGATGATGCGCTGTTTCGGACTTTGTCGTCTGAGTCTTATACGATTAAAAAGTATGCATGAGTATTTACAATAGAAAAAGTATTACTTTAAATGTACAGTGGAATTTATGAATGGTTTTTTTAAGCATATAGAAATTCTTTTTCTGACCGGTCATGGTCAGAAGGTCTCAGGCGGTTGGAGTCCCGCTGTTCAGCGCGCACCGGGTAATGCCGTCATTTGGTCTCGGTCTAATAGGCCTCGTCGATTCGGGATGCTTCGGACGGTCGAAGGCTATCAATTTTGAAAGATACACTTTATATATAATACGGCTGGAAATGATTGGAAAAGTGGTTCGCTTATTCGTATATTATTTGTCGTGGAGATAGAACGACGCTCCAAAGTTGAGCCGTTTTCCTCGTTATTTGGACATGATGAAATTTCTAGCGAACGCAATTTTTAGATTCGATTTTTTTTTATTTCAGCTCTTACGTTGCTGGATTTTTTTTTCTTCTCTTTATATAGCAGCCGTCAAATGGTAGTTTTTGTTCACTGGCTTTTCGCATAGTCAACGCCCCCCCTAATGAAATCACTTTTTTTCTTCTTGTCTGCAAGTTTCAACAGCTTAAAGGGCATTGAACTAGATTGAACATCGAAATCTTATTTAACATCCGTTTAGTTGAAAAGCGAATTGCAGAAATTCGCTGCTTTGCATTTCTTCGAATGTTTTTCTATTCACAAAACATATTTCAATTTTGAAAAAGTAGTCATTCAAGATTACGTCTGGTTTCCGTCAACATTTCATGTGTATGTGTACAGAGTAATTTCTATGCGATGTCTGAACATATGTTATTTAAAAGGAAATTACGCAAAGCCCGAACAATTAAATAGTCTAGATGATAAAAGAGGATGCTTGAAGAATAAATAATTATTTAATACATTGTTGAAAAATTAGGATTAAAAAATGTACCGTTTCTCCTAATACAAAGTTTATAAACAAACTGTAATAGTGTTAGATGTGAACGTGTCATCACTTTTAAATAAAATGACAAAAGCTTCAGGAGATTGAAATTCAATAGTACAAAATATTTTTCAATGATGAAAGATCAACCAGTAGTGGTGAACAAAGGTTTGAATGTCATCTTTGCCATCATGTGGAATCAATAATTTTGTCAAGTTTACAATTAAAATTATGTTACAATAAAGCGAACGGGCGAAACTATATTTTAAAAAGGGTATATGATGTATTCCTGAAGAAGCGATGTTAGTAGGAAAGAGATAATGGGTTCTGAAAAATTGATGACAAAAAGTTCCTGTCAGTGGAAATTTCCCGGACAAGTTGCGATAAAAAAATTCAGCGAGGGTGCGTCTGTCTTTTATTTTTTGTCGAGATTTTTTTACTTGTTTCTTTTTTTGCACGAGCCTTATGTAGACTTAGATAGGTGGCTGTATTTGTCACCCCCTTCCACCCCGGTCCCCAAATGAGATTCGTTATTGACACCATAAAATTGAAGTGTCTTTTCGTGTTCTTGTAGTAGGGAAAGCGTTGGGAGTGAGATTCATGGGGCGAAGCTGAATTTTTTGTTTTCAACTGTCGTTTTGATGCTCGAAATGTGTATAGAGTTGATAGACCAAACCGTGTCCAAATTCACTTTATCAAAAGGCGAATGCTTGTTTTTAACAATGGCCTCTTCAGACAATGTTTTTCAGGTATTTCCTATTCCCTATACTATATAATCGATAAAGGTTGCCAGGTTTCAGATCCCCAGAAAAATATCAGTTTTTTGGTATCAATCGATGTCCTGATTTTTTCCTTTTATAAATGTGCGGAGTTTCACACGATATTATTTGGAGGTGAAAATAAAATACAGAGTCTGTTGGGATAGCACCCCTGAATCTGAACACCACCTTTTGATCTTTTGACCCCCGCCATTGAATATTGAAACATTTCCGATTAATATATTGAAACGTTTTTCTTAATCGGCTTTGGTTTGATTGCATTACGCACAAATTAAATTATTCAAATTATGTTAGCTGCTCTAGGCACCAACGGACAAATATGATTAAACAATTTAAATTTTTGATAGGCTTCCAGAAAAAGGACACATGAAATGAATAAACAGGGCGAATACTTAATCAAAATCTGCATTATTTGGTTCTTTGGTATTTAGTTGGGAAAATGAACATTTGCTACCATACTTAGAAATTTACATTTTAATGAATAATATTTTAGCAGTTTGCCTATTAACAATATTTAAATACTTACTTACAATCTATTCAGGTACGGTTCTGCGATTTTCATTGCTGCCGGTAGGCGTCGCTTGAACTTAAATATTTGGAAAGGCGTGCCAATATTAAGGAACAGACGTACCAGTATACGAGATTGTACGTGTACAGTAGACGAGCTCATCCCTTTTTGTTCTAAATGTGGGGCTGTCAATTAGATGATGCCTGAAAACGAATCGTCGACATGTGAGGAATCTTTTGATTGCTTCTGCATTACTTGGTGTCTGCCAGTATAGAAATATACTGCAGGCGCTGACAGCCGCCATATATATATATATATATATACAGAAAGTGAATTGCGTTTCTGTTATTCATCGATTTTTCGCAACCGCTCGCGCCGGGGCGTATCCACCCACCTGATGGCTTGCTGACATTTGAGAGTCGAACGAAAAGTTGTAGGCCTGGAGGAAGGTCGCCATAGTCACGTTCACCTTAGCTGACGACATCTTATCCGTGAAGCAAAACTGCTAGCGCTTTGTGGTTTAATGTTCCATTTTGTGTCTTGATTACAAAATGCATTTTAGCACGCCCAAATCACAGTTCGTGAGTGCGAGATTACGGATAAACTAAGATCAATTAGTAAAAAATTTAAATAAAATTTGGCAGCAATTTTGGCAACATGATGACTTTTATTCGTTTTCTTTTTGTTTTGCAGTAAAATTGCGTCTCCAATTCGATTAATTCAGTATAACCAAACTGCGTAAGATAACGTGACCTTTTTTGGGGTTTGTTAGATGCACCAATATGCTTAGAATCAACTCGCACAGTGAATTTAAGTTATGATTGTAGTTGAATATGACCCGTATAAATGTGGCCTGTATTTCGCCAGGCACTTCTAATCAATTCCGTTCCAAACTACATTGTCGCCCTGTACAGCGCTCACCTTGGAGATCGAGTGATCCTATCGATAAAATATATTCTTTCCCCATGTACAGAGAAGGCGCGAATCGCGCTACTTTTTAGGTCTACTCGGCTAAAAGAAAAAGAGAAATTTTCTTGGTGGAAAAAAAACTTCTATTCGCGATAACGACTGAAGCGCCAACTGAAAACTAAGGCGTATGAGAAGTGTTCAGGTAAAACGTGCCGGAGTCAATCATGTTGCGTGCCACTGCCGCTTCCATAAGGACGTCAGATCGATGTTCTGCGCATGCGCAAAATGGCATCGCATCTGTCATCGCATTTCTCTCCCATTTGAGCAGAGCCCATGCTCAGTATTATACATCCGCTATTGGTTTATACATACATGTCTGCGTTTCGACTTTCGAATACAATTTGCTAGCGAACGGTTAGTTATTGGTGAGGAAAAATATTCTATTCAATTGGATGACCCCGAACGCCTGACCCCTATACACACAAAACGGGGTATTTCCCCTCTTTTAACATTATGCATTTTCAAGGTTCCAAGAAAATTCTGGATAATTTTTCTCTCCCCAACCAAACATTATAAAACATTAATAGTTATAAAAATAAGGCATATGGATTGAGGCAGCGCCTTAAAATAACCACACACGAAAAATATGTAAAAAGTCGACGATGAAATATTTAAGAATAAGTGAACGAGCACGGGACAGAGTCGTGTAAAATCGACGATGAGCTGCCGAGGTTCCATAAATATTGTAAACCTGTAGTCAAAGTCTCGAAAGCTTAATTTTTTCTAAATTTTTTTGGGTTTTGACGAAGGAATAAAGGTGATGTCTTTTCAAAGTAAAAAATAAGACGTACAAAATAAGAAATAAGATTTCAAATGCGGTCCTTTAAGTTCCTTTACCCTTATTAGGCAACTCGCAGATAGTTTCCAAAAAAAAAAGTAACGTAAGACTCCCAACCGTGATTCTTCAGCAACAAAGTTCTATTTGCATGCAATGTTGGGTTCTCGGCGCCATTAAGTGGCGTCTATACGATGAAACAAACTGTTCCGCGAAAACTAATGAAATTGTTCATTTTTAAAAGCTATTAAGCTCGCCAATATGAAATGTAACATCACACATCGAACAACAAATCTATTCAACAGAGCGGTGTTACCGGACAGCTCCATGCAACAATGTTTCGTAGTTCACGACCCTCTCACTTTTCATTTTTCCTGAAATTGCTACTAGTTGCATCAGGCGTAAATTCAAGCTGATTAGAACATCGGTATCATAGCCGTAGCGCGCGTGATGTGAGCGCTTTTTGCCCTCCGCTCACTTTCGCTCACTTTCAACATCAATCGTATCTCTGGCTAGGAAAAAGATAGCGCACGGCTGGCGCTTTGTAACAAGAGAGCGATACCTCAGGTGAGCAGTACGTGGCAACGTCACAGTGGAGGAAAAAGGAAGGAGACGTGTACGTGGGTGGGCGGGCAAAAGATGAGCCGCAACGGTTGAACTCGGGTTCTCTCCCACGTTCGAAAATCGATAGCGTCTTCGTTTATGCGGCGAAACACTTGCACCTGAGTTTTGCGGAGCGCATGCTGTGCACAACGAGTATGGATATACTGATGGAATGGCGGCGGGAAAGAAGAAAGGTAGCTACATCAACTTAGCAATCCCTTCAATCCATCATTTCCGAGAATTATATTCACGGTGTAAATTTTAGTTGTGCCTTCGAAATCGCAAGTGTGTCGGATATGCAGATTGCATGGACATTATTGCATTGAAAGTAAAACGCAACCCGCTCACATCCAGTTTCGCGCCATGCATGAAAACGTCATTTTGTTTTTCCCTGGCGAGCACATGCGATGGAAGATACGAATGACCATGCTTCAGATTTTAAAATCACGCATCTGTTTGACCAAAACAAAGTGACATTTTCATGAAACAAAACGTGAAATGACCCCTTGTGTAAAATGATTCTTTAAAAAATTTGAGATTTGCTTTTAGAACAACATTCAAGCACGGTTCATTTAAGGTTGAGATTTTGTTCAACTGGGATATTTGGACTTCGAAGATCCGACATAAAAATGTTCCGTAAAATATGATTTCAAAATCAGAAATTTTGATAACTAAAATAGATTATGAGGGATTTAGTTAGCACGTCTGGATGATATATATATTAAATGGTGAATTCGGGACAGGAAAAGCGAGCTCGCCACTCGGTTCGTCTCCTTCATTAGGCCTGTCCCGAATTCACCATTTAATAAATTAAATGAATTTTTTTATTTTCCTTCATGCAGGTTGTTTCGACTTATTATTTTTCTTAATGCATTAAATGCAATATCTACATTTTAAAAAAGCTTCAATATTTCTGATTTTTTTAATTATTGCTACTAATTAAAATGTGAAAATTTTATTAATGTCTTATAAAGATGTTTAAAATTCTTGTATTTTCAAATATTGTATAAAGTACCAATCATATAATCGTGTTGCCTGATACACACAGGAGTGAATGAACTAAAATTCAAAAAAATATACCGTACATTTATTCGGGGTTCGGCCAGGTCACAACTACTGTAGATCTTAAGTAACGGAGTAAGAATTTTCTCAGTTGCTCAAGACTACATGTATGTGAGAGAAGGTAAAATAATTTTTCCAAAATCAGTCTCGCCTTGCAATACTTGCTTATTATAAGACGTAACATCTTGCCTTGAATAAAACATTTTATAAAGCAAGCAGTGAACAGGTGGGAAAACTTGACATACCTGGTGGCATGAACGCCTACGTCAAGACTGTAAGAGAAAACAGGGCTGGAGAATTGGTTGTGGTGTATGGGGTTAACAGAGGGGTTGGGGGCGGATGGTTGGGCGACTGATGCTATATATATAAATAGAAGAGGGGAGGGGATGCTACCAGAAGAGGAGTGATGGTGGTGGGAGGGATGGAGAAGCATATTTTCCCTCTCTTATTGTTGTCGGTCTCGTTCTTCGATCGGCAAGCGGCATCGGGAGAACACAATGTTCAGGAGCAAATCCTTTGTTAACGTTTGTTCTCTCGGATGGCACTGAGGGGCGGACCAGCACGGTGGAAACGCAATATATTGTGAACAATATGGCTGCTATAAATTTTCCACCTGTTGTCAATTTTCCAATATGCAAATAAACTCTCCAGGTCAGTTGGGGGAGTTAAGCTGCTCAGGCATCAGCGCTTCCCGGGTGCTTCGTTGAGGGAATTAAAAGAAATATGGTTGCTATCGGTCGCGGGCCGTCTGTTTGATGGATGGGGGTTCCTGGTTAATGGTCCACCGTTGGATGGCGATGTCCGATTTTGATAAAGATGGGTTCGATCGATAGCAAGTGTATCGCCGATCGGTTTCCATAGCGAAATCAATGCCACTTTTAAAATTGTTTATTTCAAGAATTTATTTTTGATATTAGGAAATGTTAATATTTTTTATCGAACGTTGAAATGTTGTCCATTAAATTGAAAATCAGCTTAAATTTAGACATAATTTATCGTTTAAGACGCCGAGAATGAATACTAAATAAGAGTCATCACAATTTACTGAGTTTTCGTGACGTTTTGAGGTCGTCAATGATCCCACCGAAGGTATCTGGGGAGGCGATCGTGATCTCTGCTGTAGATAGATGGCGCTGCGGGCGCAACAGATGGTCAATGGCAACTCGAGAGTTCTTTTCATGATCTCCTTTTACTAACTTCTCCTCCTCATTCCCTTCCGCCCAAATGACCACTTATCCCTTGCCACCACCCCCTTCAGGAGGACGAGCGCTTTGTATTTTCAGTGACCTTTTCTTGACACACACGCGGCCACAATTCCACCCGCTCCTTTCTCCAGCTTCAACACACTCGCCATTACAGCAACGATTTAAATTTAATTACAGCCGTACTAAGACGCCCATTTACCCGCAAGAAGCGAGTGAAGAGATTGGGGAGAAATCGATCTTCGTGTGTGTGTGCGTGTGTGTGTGTGTGTGTGTGCCGAGCTTCGGGCCAGGATTTAGACCGATATGTAAGTTTTAGCATTTCGGGAAGACATAGTTCGAAGAAACGAATTCATTCATGTACAGGGTGGCTCATTAAACGCCCAAGAGTATCGAGTATGAACAGAGCAGTTCATGAAATTTGCGTACGTTTACTTTTTTAGGTTACCACATTTTATGAGGACTTTGTTATTTTTTAGGGGTTTGAATTGGATTAAGAATGGCTAATTTTATTTTTGTATATATTTCGCGTAGTTATTTATTTGGTAATATGGTTACATATTTTTTGCATTTTGATAATTGTTTTTTACTTATTTCTTTTTTTTTAATTCACTGTAGTCAACTGCACTACAGGATTTTCTGTACTCTTCTTGGTACATGACGTGTGCGTTTTTTCGTTTATCGGTTTGTTGTAAATACAGTATCTAAATTGTTTTGTACAAACAAAGATCTAGATTTATTAATCAGGGACGTTAGCTTCCACTTACAAAAAGACTTGCGCTAATGTTTTTTGGTCAAATTCACTTTTGTGACTCACAGAATTCTCCAAGGGGAATGCCCTTTACTTGCATTTTTTGTATCGTTTTTTGTATCGTTCCCTTACGTGAGTTTTTTAAATAAAAATTTATGATTTATTGAAGTGTTTAATTGGCGTTGGCTTTATATCTTCCAATTTTATCAATGGCATCTTCAGAGGTCAAGTAATTAATTTATTGATTAAGATAAATTTTTCCGATCATTTTCACGAATAAGTATTTGACTGAGGTAGAAGAAGTGTAACCTATTACGCCATTGTGATTAACCGCTCACGAAACATACCCAAAAGAGAGAAATTTCTTCCCTCGCTATACAGTCATTCGCTTATTGTTGAAGTTGTCGCTCGAGGCAATCGTTATCTGGCCCTCACATGGCCTCCACATGCCGACTGTGACGTTATGAAATAAATTGAACCAAACAAAAGGAAGGGGGAGGGGAAAACGATTTACAAGATGCAATGATGTGAGTGTGAATGTCGCTGACAAATTTCGGATCGGGACCATTATTATGCTCGCACGCAAGAAAAGGGTATAGTCTGGCGCCAATTCATCTTTTCATGGCGACTGTGGATTAGAGCATTTGCCCAGGGTGCACGAAACGTTTCTCCATTTACGTTTTAAAACTACAGAGCGACAATGACAATTATTATTTTAATTTTACGATACTCCCGAAATCGAAAGATGGACAAATTACAAGGGAAAACTTGTTTTAACTCTGCATTCTATAATTCGTTATTTCAATTTACCTCATCTTTTGGCGTTACAATCGAATTAAATGAAAGAGTAACACCTAACGGTTCAGTTTTTAAAATGATACCTCCCTAACCCCAACAATAAATTTCTCAATTGTGTGATTAAGACTGCTGGTACTGACGAGATGTCTGAATTGCATTTGGCCCAGGGCGCAGGTAAAGGATGTCCCCTTATGAGTGCGAGGTTCGATTTTCATTGCTTGTTCCAGAAATTTGAAATAATGCCCCGCCTTCTTGTTTCAGCCAGAGCCAAAGAATTCGACTAAATTTAGCTCGCATTGAATTTATTGCACCAACTGATGATAATAATGGGAAGAGGGCCCTCGCGATTTTCCGCCCGCCTTATCTAGACTGGAGCTTAGATTTACGCAAACATAATTGCATTCGGTGAAGTGCTCCTTTTTTTAAATGCTCCCATTCTATTGTCGAACATTCTATGCGCTCTCAAAAGAAGGCTCGCAATTCGTCCACCAATACGCCAGTGCGTGTAAATCTTCGCCATCGCTTTCGACGCATTTATCTTTTTTTTTCGTCGAGACTAATTCGTTCTAGTATAAGATAAATCTCTTGACGACCAAACCCCTGCCGTGAGGACGCATCTGCGGAAGCCCAGAGTATAAGATTTGATTATTAAAGATCGATTGTTTTTTAACGCTTTGTTTTAACTATTTATTCATTCAACAGAAGGTTTAATTTTATATCAACATAGTCGCTCTAATTAGGAATATTCAAATTTGTTTGTCTGCACAGTTAGGTGAAAAGCTGCAAGCTCGACAAGAGGCTCTCGTTTATTCGATCCTGGTAGTGACGACGACATGCCCCTAAAAGGTGTCGAAGCCCCGAGTTAGGCACATTTAAAAACGACAAAAAGTTAGCTCGGAAGCAATTTTAACGCCGCTTCGTCAAATATGATCGCCTAATATAAAATATCAATTGAAAAGGACCGGTGATACTTCTATCCAGGACGTAACCGCTCAAAGTAGACGCTCTTGTTGACGTCCGATGGTCGCCTCTTAGAGGTGTTCTTCTGAATGATCCGCTACTGACATCCAGAATTGCGTTCGACGTACAAGTATGACCGGAAATGGCCGTTGAGAAGACTCGCTGTTAAAAATGTGGACTAATTTCTTTTCATTTCAGTCATAATTATAGGGATTTCATTCTTGGTGCGAGCTGATTTATTTCTTCCTTGTAAGCTGTACACTTATCGAGCTGGCTGTAGTGAAACGGCATAAGTGATCAACTATTTTCTTTTGTGCTTTTTTATTTTTTGCTTGAGAATGAATGGTCAAGCGGTCGAAAGCGAGTCCACTGTAACTGACAGAATAAATTGTCTTGCTATCGGACAGTATTCACTTTTTAGTTTATTGTCTTAAATAAATATTGAATATTTGTGATTTCAATTAGTTCTAAAGCTCTGGTCGAACTGGCAGTCAGTGATTGCCTGTTTATAGGGGGCAGCAAATAATTTTCATCTGTTGACAATCCAAAACTAATGAGTGGTGAAACAAATATACTTTTTAAATATTTGTGATTAAATAAGCGAATATAATATACGGCATAAGGGATCAACTATTTTCTTTTGTGTTTTTTTAATTTTTTGCTTGAGAATGAATGGTCAAGCGGTCGAAAGCGAGTAAACACTATATAATTTTTATGTGTTTCGATCCACTGTAACTGACAGAATAAATTGTCTAGCTATCGAACAGTATTCACTTTTTAGTTTATTGTCTTAAATAAATATTGAATATTTGTTATTTCAATTAGTTCTAAAGCTCTGGTCGAACTGGCAGTCAGTGATTGCCTGTTTATAAGGGGCAGCAAATAAATTTCATCTGCTGACAATCAAAAACTAATAAGTGGTGGAACAAATGTACTTTTTAAAAAGGGTTAATGATTAAATAAGCGAATATAATAATAATTATTGAACTAAATTATGATCCCGACAACTAAGATATCACCAAAACAATAAAATATAATTTATTATTTCTTGAGGTCGTAACTCAGCTCGACTATTCGTCTATCCCATCTGTATAATAGACCATTTTATGTTCCGAAATTTTACCACAGAAAACGTTGACCCTTTTTGCAAACTGGTACTGCAACATGGTATTATTCCTAAGCCATAACTCCGTTTATGGACACGCATGTTGATTAACGAGGTACTGTTCCAGCAGCACCAACTCTACTACATCCCCCGTAAATATGTACTTGCCACATTTTCTCGACGAAACAAGGTAGAAAATATTCAACATTATATGAGAGTGTCCCTTATTATTTTCTTTTTTTTTTTTAGTAAATGGCGAGCCGGTGCTATTTTTCTCTCTAAGCTCTAACTTTGGCCCCTAACTGGGAGCTAAACCTCCTTCGCCTGGACCCTGGGACGAGAGCATATGGTGGTGGGTGCTGCGAAATTGGATTTTTATATGGCCGCGCTTCTATGTGAGAATAAAAGCGAGCATCAGCGCCCTGCTACGCCGTTTTTTCTTTAATAAGTACTTGCTGATGCGCTCGCGTAGCTCCGCCCCCACCCTTCCATTTCACGAGCCATCAGCGGAAAAATTTGAATTGCGTTCCCGACCAGTTGGGCCAATTTTTCGCTCGTAACTGGCTGACGGTTGGCGCCTTTTTCCTCGTCCTGCATCTAATCCCCTGTCATCTAACTTTCAATAAACTTTGGTCCGTTTATCCCCCGCAGAGCCGAGCCACAGTTTTTGGGCTGGATTTTCTCCAAGGTTTGGGTCAAACGTTCTACTTAAAAGTATGTGATCACCAAAAATATGTTCTTTATCGGACCAACAAACCTAATCATTGTTTTAAATGCTCGATAGAAAATTGTAGTTACCTGGAACACTTTATTATCATGTCTTGAGCGACATGTATTTTTTTAAGGAGGTCCACCGGCGTTTCGGCTCCAAAACCTACCTAGGAGGCGATCTGGTAATTTTGTCTCGCCTAAACTTTATACCTTTAGGGTAAGGATCTTCAACGTGTACCTGAAATCGTAAAGGAACGGCTCCCACGGCTTTACTTTCGTGAAGTTGCCACGAATTGTCTAAAAATTATTTTCTACTGGTTATGTGAACAAAGGGGGTGCATTTAAAGTTTGAACAGCAGGGAGTTTGCGAGAATATTGTGTTGTTTAATATTTATAAATTTCCTCGTTGGCTGAAATATTCAATCTATTTGATAAAAAATTATGCAGGTCATATTGTAGGACATCTAAAACTTTTTGTTGAGGATTTATTTATAAGTCTTTGACAAAATGTTGGTGCATCGCGGTCCTCCTCGTGGTCAACCCCAATACAATTTACATCTGCACACTCTGTCTAAGGGTCTAAAAATCGATTGAACGAAGGCAATATGGTAGCCTCGGATTTGCAGGTAAAACGGACCAAATTATTTTTCCCTTGTCTAACCCCTCGCGTTGGCACTGGGATAAGGTTGGACCCGCACGATGGGCTGTTTCGGTTTTATATGTCCCAGCGCATAAGCCAATAGATATTGCAGAAGCGCGCGTAATGGTTGAGGGGAGGGGAGGGAGGCGAAAAAGAAATTTACGAGATGTTTCAAAGTACATTAATTTAATCTTCGACCCATGTTCGCGGAAAAGTCGTAGTGACTCGCGCACGCATGCAGTACATTCACATACATAGGCGGGGTCTATAGACGAGCCCATACTTGTGTATAGGCGGACGGAGAGTTATTATACCTGTGGCTTAACCAGATGATATAGTGACCCATATATTCGTCAGTATTGGCCAATGGCCCGTGCAATACGTCCCGTCGCTCAGGTTATGCTCCTGTCCTCATTTCCTCCTGAGAGCCAGGGTCCACCAGTGTTTCGGATTTAAATAAATTAATTGGTTTCCATGATTTAAATAATGTTAAGAAATAAATTTCGTAAAAACAAATTTGAGAAACGAGTAGACTGTAAATAATGTATGTGTAAAGAAAAGTACTGTGTAACGAATAGGGCTACAGGAAGATTCTTCAAGTAATGACTACGTCCAAAAAGAAAATCAAGATCGAGTTGTTCAGAATTGAAAACAATTGCAATAACGTTATTTTTTCGACTTGTGCAGGGAAATGTACATTTGGAAATAGTTGGGTAATTCACATTCGAACGAGTTTTATTTAGATCAGGATGACTGAAGCAGTTTCTATTCACTTTATTCAATAAAATTAATTTAATGCGCATCATCAATGTTGGTATTGAAAAACGTGTGTTTATTAGTTTATACGAGTACAGCATTTGAATTCAAAATGCTGCGGTTTAGAATGGAACAAATGTAAATGATGAACTTTTACTGAGCTCTATTCAGTTGTTGCCGTTGTGCATTTAGTTCTTGGTGTCCTCTGGTGGTGTCACAGAGAGGTCCGATGCTCGATGATCGGAGGATCATCGATGATGGATCGACAGGTTCTTTTTACTATACCTGGGTGCAGGATATTGTTCCAATCAACAGTAGTCAACCGCACTACAGGCGTTCTGTACCCCTCATGGTGCTTAGGCACACTGCGATCGCAAAGGTATTGCACTCTAAATGTGAGTCTTCATCGACGTCGATGACGCCGAAGAGTGGAGAAAGAAAGGGGCGGTGCCGTCTTATGTCTTGACTCCCGAAGTAAACGTTGTTTATTGGCGATCTTGTTGCCGACTCTCGATTGCAGTCAATCAATCATTTTATATATGTGTTATTGCTACCATCGGTTTGATATCTACTATTTTGGATTTGTAGACTTTATGAACGTCACCGTTAAAAGTGTCATAAGCGCGCATGGAAAAGCTAGATTTTAACTTCAATTGTTGCAGGGAAATTCAATTGTTTCTCAAGAGCCACGTCAGTCGCCATCTTTTTAAGCGGGCCGCCTGGGAGCGTCGTCGTCACTTCCATCACATTGCCTTCACCATTTTTTCCGAAACTTCCGAGCAAAGACGAATAAAAGCGGCGGAAAAACTGTCTTGAGAAAGCGGTGTGAGAGAATCAAAACTATCGAGCCAGACTTGTTCTCGGCTCTCTTTCTCTCTTCTCTCTAGCCGCGGGTCTGTGATTATAACCTTTTATGCGCTCCGTCGTCCTAGTCGTCGTCTTTGACGGTACAGTACACACACCACTACCACCACCACCACCACCACCACCACCACCACGAACTAGGAAATATTTTTTCATGACAAATCAATAGAGCAAACGGAACGGTGAGAAGCTGGCAGCTGCCAATGGAAAGACTCTGGCAATCCCTGCGATCACATAAACGGGTGTGCAGTGCAGCTTGTACACCTTCCGCTCACTTTTTCTTGCTATTTGACGCGCCAGACCGCGGGCCGGATACGACATCTCGCTCAAAATCATATTGGAATCCGGCCCCAAAAGAATACGTTAATGTTCGTTAATATATGGGGGAAAATAGAAACTTGTTTTATGTACTGGCGAAAACAGTCGTCTGTTTTTGGTACAGCTTGAGGAACGAATCTATCTTCCAATTGGAATAACATTTCACAGATATTGGTCTAGACAAAAGAGATTGTCAAAGGAGTTGTTTGTGATTACTAAAAATTCGAGAAAGTGGATGATCGATTGTAAGTTGTGACCGGGACAGCGCGGGACAAATAACTTAGATTAAGTTTCCGTAAAGCAAAATTAATGATGTGTTGATAAAATTTGTTGTTGTGTTGGTTTGTGCCGTTGGGTTGAATGGTAGCTCAATATAATCAAGACAAATAGGATGTACTTCAGTCGCTCGTATAATAAAAAAATAACTTTTTTGTTATCTTATGTTCACATGTCTACAGAGTAGTTAAATATTATATTTTTTAAAGGAGCGTCTGGTAAATAATTTTAAATATTTTTCCATTGTGTTCGCCACTCTGTTGGTGATTAGCTGATTCCAATCTGCTTCTGTTCAAATAGAATAGAATGTTCAAATAGAATAGAATGTTCAAATAGAAAAATTTCAAATAGAAAATTATTAGAAAATGTTCGTCGCATGTTTACCGTGTTGACGACAGTACATTTTCCACATGTTCTGTGTGATTGCCACCTACAACATAATAAGGGGCAGCGATAATTATGCGAGCGTTTGAGGTTATGACTGTAGAATTTAAGCATTTTTTATACGGGAAACTCAAATTGTAGATGAATGGAAGATCGGTGCTATCTTTCCTCAATCCGGCCCTGAGAATTCACCTGAAGTTGGTGTTTGCGAAAAGCTTTCCTCAGTCTGGATCTTTACCTCCCGTCTCTCTTTCTTCCGTCTTGTCACTCGTATCAGCTCTATATCCTTATTTCCCATCCCCCCAATCCCAGTTTCGTTTCATCCGGAGGTGGGTACGCAGCAAGTTGAGAAAGAAAATGGCCCAAACTGTTGATCTCTTATATTGGGGTACTGGGAAGACCTCGTTTTGCTTGAATGTCTCAACGCACTCCAACACTCCACATCCAACATTAACGTCAAATGATTGTGACTTGTTTTCTGCTTACGTTGAGTTTCACGAACAAGTCAAATGAATCGTTATTCCAACAAATTAATAAAATATGTATTCAGAAGTAATTCGAATTATTTTAATGTTAGAAAACCACCACACAACAATATTAAGAAATGAATCGATGATCATTTTAAAAATAGATAACTGAAATTCGAATAATGATTCAAATTTTAATTTGTTTTCATGTTGTCTTTGTTTTTTCATTTTCGTTTAAAAGATAATATGTACATTTGATTTAAATACAGATTTTAGAAAAAGTTAGAATGTGAATTGTGAATAAGTCAAGATGTAAGTTATAAATAAGTCAAGGTACAAAATAGGAATCAAAAATATAAATGCGATGACACAATGGGTTCAGATCCCAGCAGGTGTCGCTCTGTTTTCCGGATTTTACTTGAACATTGACGCTGGTTTTCATGTTGAATTGAGCCATGGCCCATTCCTACCAAACTCCTTAATCTTCAACTTCTAAGTGTGCGTTTGCACACGAACACTGGCGCCGCCGATACCTGTAAACGGATTGCGGGTTTGATCTATAAAAAAGCAACCTCCAGTTATTAGAAAGGTTGAACGGTAAAGATGGCTCGCCGGCCTGCTGCCTCCACTTTTATCGATTGCCGATTCCGCCCAGCGTTTATCACTCATCATCTAAATAGCTGCACAGGTCTTTCCTCCTTAGACCCGAAACCGTCACAGGCTCAACGTTGTACATACATGTAAATACATGTATTTCTCGGGTTCTACAACGAGTGGATTTTGGAAGAAAAAAAATATAAACTAAAATGGAAAATTCACTCGGTGACGCAATGACAATATCCACCATCTGTCTATGAGTATCATTGAACTAGCTCCTCCACCCGGCCCACCACTAGAGTCAGGCGTGTCGGACGTGCCTTACGCATGCGAACCGATGAATCGGTGGTCTATTAATTGGCGTGACTCTAGAGTTTCCCGCGCGAAAGGGGTAAATATATATATGTATATCGGTAATCCCACTCACGCGCATATGCATTAACCATTAATTAGTGCGGGCGAGCGGCTGTGCCACCAGCCTCCCCATCCCCCACCCACCCACCCTTTCCACCCCCACCACCACCACCACCACCACATCACTCGCCGAGGTCTGTGGATCGACATTTACATCGAACCATCCGTTGAGTGTTATCGATTAGATCGACCTATCACGAGCAGTCCCCGTCACGTCCATAGCCTGCGGGTAGATCTACTCACTGGTAGAGTTGAGGCGCTTTTCGATAATGGATATCGAACGAGATAGACTCCGTGGGCGTCACGCTCTTCGTCAAGATGCAGCAGATTGATAATTACTCTCGTTTTTATGCATATAAACTACGGAGAAGTGAGAGTGCATTGGATTCTCGGAAGAGAAATTGAGGAAAAGAAATTCGCAGAGCGCTTTCCAAGAACAGTGCACAAGTCGGATTCATTATCGAATTAGTTGATCGCTAATTGAAGCCACTTTACGCAACATATTTTTATTTTATTTTTAAAGATCTGAAGCAACAAACATACAATTGGAGACACGACAAAATATATTGACTAGAAGATGGAAGATAACTAAACATCTAAATAGGAAACCTCTTTTTATCTGTTTCCACGTTTGCTTACTTTTTACTTTTTACACGTTGGCTTGACGAAATTGAATAAAATTTGAGCTGTAGTGAGTTCTTCAAATTTGTAGTCGAGCGCAAGTTATTTCAGATCTCGATTTTGCGTATTACTCGATAATTCAGCCATTTAAAGTTTTAAAAAAGCGCTTCGTCATAAAATTCAAATATGGCGTATCCACTTTTCCAAAATGGCGCTGAGGCTATCACGTGCTATCAATGCTGCCAGTCATATTTCAATATTTTCCATTTGTAAATTGTTTAATACCGTGATAATACAGACAGCTATTTAACAAATTCGGAATTGTATGCTTTTGTGTTTAAAACAGATTAGATATTTAAATTGTCAAGCGATTGATGAAACAATAATATAATAAATAAAATAATAAACAATAATATACGTTTCAAATATTGGAAAAAGATTTCGTTGACATGATGGGGACTTTCGGACTAAATCGGATAATTTCTCCAGTAATTTTTATAAATACCCTTTTAACAAATACAGTTCCAACTTGCCTCGCTCTTTTGTTGGTTTGCAAGTTGCCACCTTCCATACGACTTTTGGACACGATGATTTTTCAAATTCCATGAGAGTCATCATCAACACATATAGGTTAAAGGGGCTGGGGCCGTTGAGGAGAAGCCAATGTGCCTTAACTTCATCGCGCACGAAGTCTTTGACATTCGCTGCACCTATAGCACGCACCCGTTTAACGACGTGTATTAACATGTTGAGAATCATTAAGGAATTTGAATTGCGCTCGTCAATGGAAACCGCCGAGACGGCCGACGCCCGCCATGCTAAAACACAATCGCAAATTGATTAGACGTCATTAATAAGCTAATTCGGCAGGTAGTTGGTGGTCGAGACACGCGGCGCGCGATGGCTTAGACAAGAGAGCCTCGGAGCTTTTCGAGTTGGGGCGGCGTTTCACTTCTTTCGATCACCGCCAGTTAGATCGATAAGGAACAGCTGCTTGTAAAACAAAAAAGAGAGACGCTCCCAATGATTTCCGACATGCTCAAAGGATTTGGCGATTGCGTAGATGAAATCGAAAGAGAGAAGTGCATCTATATTAAGTGGAAGATTTTCGAAATGCTTTTAAGAAATAATGCACTTTCCAGATTTTGAAATCCTTTGAATGTCTTCCTTATTATGCGAGTCAATAAAATATTAATTAATAATGTCTTATTGTGGTTTAGAGAAAAACGCCAGGATTGAATTATAATA
>JAQGBY010001618.1:0-28089 GCA_034698785.1 Mycogona germanica | reverse complement strand
ACTGTGTCTTCACAGAAAAGTCCACATAGGCAGGCAGGCACAATTGAACGTAATAACAAAATTTGAATAATATATTCGTCCTTTCATCTCGATAACCCAAAACGAAATTGACTACACACCACGCCAAGGGATAACAATGAAACAGGTTGATTTATTTGACATTTTTACCGTTTATTTACATTTATACAGAATCGATTTCCTGTGCCGCAGTCTAAAAGTGCCCAAGAGCGTGTAAATTAAAATATGGCCTGTTTAAGCCCCTCAAATGTGAGTCATTCGCACTGTCTGGCTTGACTACAATCGACATGGTTGGCGCGTTGAACACCATTTGATGTCGTTCGTAAAAGTTGCATAACAGAGAAATAAAATTGAAGGCGCACTTCTAATTGAGATTGCAGTCGACATACAGGCGGACAACCGGATAATGAAACGCAAACACTAATAAAACGAGGCTAACGGTAAAATTAAAAACAAATAGACGGAAAAAGTAAATTATAATATCAATTGTTTTCCCCCGCACAATTATGAAATACAAAGTTTGATTTGACTATATTCATAATGTCTCTTGATGACGCAAGTGTGCCTCTTTAAAAAGTGATCTAAGGTAAACATAAAGAGGTAATCATACGTGCAATTTTTCGTTCCCCCCTTATGAGTTTCGAAAGCTGATATTCCATAAATCAAGCTTTTCTATTTTTCAGACACGAAGGGTGATCATGATCTGGCCACAACACGTTACAATCAGTGGCGCCTTATTCTACTTTTGACTACATGTGATTCATTTGCAAACATACTGTGCCCTTGGTTAATTAATTATAATGAGAATGTGACATAAAATAATCAATACAAATGTGGTAGTAGTTGCCCACCACTTTCGCCGAAATTCCTGAATTTACATTGTCATTTTGCTACAAAATAGTTGAAAATGATTTGGCAGTGTTATTCCAAACAGCGTTTTAGTATTTTTATCAAATCAATCACTCGGAATATTTAGTAGATTTGATGAAACATGCCCACTATGTTGACCAAGCAAAATGATCATTTTAATGTATTGTACATGTACACAAGACCGTTGTAATGTCATCATGTTGCACAAGAAGGCAAATTAATTTAGGCGCAACATTTGGTGATTTTAGATTAGGTGGTAATGCTAATTCTTCGCAGTTGTCATTTACTTGAATTTGTAGACTCAATTATAGTTGTTGATGACTTCAAAACCGTGAAGCAGCACTGCTGTCATCGCCATCTTTTTGGCCAAGTACAACAACAGCGTCTGGATGTGGGAAAGGACAACTGCGGAACCAGTAGAGCTATGCCGATAGGCTGACCCACCAGTTAACGAAAATTAACAATAAAACCAGCGTCGAGTAACTTCCCGAAATAGTTGCTGGTCGACCGAACAAACATTAGATTAGCTAGAGAGTTTTGGCGCGGGTTCAATAAAGAGTGTCCGAGTTTTACATGTAATTGGGGGAGGGGACCGCGTTTATTGACACAATTAACACGCATGGGATGTCCATACGCAGTTTTCACATTCGATGGAACACATTCACAGATGCTAGTTCAGCCATAATAGCTTAGCCACTAACACCATTAGTAACACTCAATAAAATATGTACACTCTTCCAATATTAATCTTCAACCTTTGAATATATACATGCACATATTTTAAACGATGAGTGGAATTGTTTCGAAATGGTCAAACCTAAAACATACCACCAATAAAACATCATTCAAAGTATAGTCAATAGAGCTGTAACTGTATACAATTTTTTAACGCTGTTTTGTTTTGTTTTACCGTTTCATTAAAATGGAAAGTGCCAAATTTCGAACATTTGGATATTGATTTAATGTATAACGGTTTGTATTGAACGCTAACCTACAGTTGTGTATTGAGTATAAAGCAAAACTGTTTTCAATATCGTTACTTTGCGTGATTTATTTGCTTATTTGCTGCAAGAAATGTCACGACTTTTCAAGTTAAAAATAATATCATTTATGGATTGCAATAAATAAGATACATGATGATCTTTTTGAGTTTTCAAATGTAACATAAATATTATCTTTTCAGACTTGCCCAAATATTTCTTAAAATCTAGGTCAAACTTCGTGAAATAATTTTGTGATGCCTTTAGTATACATTATTATTGTTTCCATTATACAACGTCAAACGTTCAAAAGGAATTACAACGGAAGAGCAAAATAAATTAAGTATCAACCAATAAATATTAAATATAAAACAGCTAACGTTTTTAGTCTCATTTTCAAAAATTCGACTAACCTATTGTTTACATGGCTACGTACACTAAATACATTGAACGTTTCATTTTGGTGTTTCAAAAAAAACATAGGAAGACATAGGACATGAAAGCAATTGTTCAATTAGGTCATTTCCAGTTGATCATGCTCAGAACTATACTAGTTTCGTGTTAGCGAGTCATCAATGGTGTCCTATTTCTGATAGTCGAGCTTCCAAAGAATCTGATGTGTCCCAACATGAAGCCACTGGCGCACAAAGCTGATCAAAATTGATTATTCAATGCTAGGGTTGACATTTCCGAAGTCGATGAGCTTTATTGAATTTCGATGTCATTTACTAAGATATGATGGAAAATTCGTTTTATAAGTAAGAAAATGTATTTGCAAAACCGTTATTATTGGTATTTTGCAACTGATATTGGGCAAAATATACTTTGCTTTTAAAACCTTTCAAAGATTTAAAAATTACAGAGTGATTATCAAAATAAGATTGCACGTAAAGGTATTGGCCAAAACATTTAATTTAGTCGATATTAATCTATATTAATCGATCGTCCTAAATGCACACCTAATGACCACATTTTCTCTCTTGCAGACCACTCTTGCAGCCCTAGTACTAAATAATTGTCGACTGATAATAAAGGTTTCTTGAACTTTGAACTTTCGATGACGATTAGAGTTTTAGAAATTAATTTAGTACTTCCCGAAAAAATTCTTTACGTGATCTTTGCTTCTCGAATTTGATGGCAAACATAATTTTTACATGCACACAACAATTGAACAGTTAATTTTTAGAGAAACTACTTGATTGACGTAATTAGAACTATTTATACATATGTTTGGCTCCTTTGGCATTTGCTGTATTTGGTTTGATGCGAATGTTGCAAGAAACATATTAACGAATTACCCCATTTGTACCATAAACATCATAAAATATGAATAGAGTTAATTTGGTGTTCCTCATTCTTGAGTAAACATTGATTTTGGTTATATCTATTTACACGATGCACTTGGGACCTTTGCTAGTGGAAATGAATTCAGAACTGAACTTCTAAATAATATAATATAATTTGTATTAATCATCGTTTGTACTCGTCATGTCATTTTTCGGTTATAGTCAATGCAAAAGTGTTCCGTAACATTCCGTGTGAAGTCAGTAGAAAAATGGGCTATATTTTTATTGTTGAAAGCAATCTCTATTGAATATTATTTTTCGAGTTACAGATTAATCCATTCATTTGAAACTAAACTCAGGGAACTGGTCAGTTGTGGAAGTGTCAATGAAAAATTAAAGAAAACAGGTTATTGCGATATTTTGTTTTAGTAATTGTCATACTTGTTTGTTAAGCGCGGCAGAATTATAGCATATATAGCAAATTATTAAAATCAGGCCTGTCTACATATAAAATTGATTATCACAAATTCAACTGACTCGATTTAAATAGGTAATGGATTGATGCGGATGGTCGCTACATTTGATTATTATTTAATAGTGAACAATGCAATCGACAATCGTACATTTCGCGCAATGCACAGTATTTTAACATAGTGGTTAATAGTTTTTCTTAATTATTTAACTATTGAGATTTCTATAGTCTGAGTGAAAATTGGTACGACTGCAATTTGATTGGATCAATCGGATTCCTACGTAGCCAATTACAGCGCAGACAAATCGATTCCGTTTTCTATTAGCTGCACTTCTATTGGCTGCTCGACATGACAAAGCGCACAGATTCGAAGAAAGTCCATGGAAGCCTCGGCCATTCCTACATGTAATGTTCCGCAGGACGTTTTTATTCTACCAGATTCTATATAAAGTCTCTATACAGAGCGGAGTAGCAAAGTGAAATTAAGGCTACAGCCTGTCTATTTATAGTTCTCTCCATAACATTCGTTTCATTTTCTCCGCGGTTATCGCCCAAATGCATCTTCCTCTCTCCTATACACAGCGAATCCTCAAAAGAGATGACGCACATTTGTGTGGACTCAGTTTCATTATTATTTCCAACGCTATATAGCAGTTGTATGCGCGCTTTCGTCAAATATTAGTTCGTACAATTAGGGTGCTCCAGGGTAGTTCTTTATCGAGAACCAACCGAAGCCCTCCTCCTGCTTCGCTCTTCTGCCAAGCGAATTATTACAGCTAGGAGATCGCAATAGATTTATTTTTTGTTCGCTCTTCTCTCGTTCCCCCTCTCAATTCGATTCCAACTCGATAGTTTTTTCATTTACACGACGCGATTTCGAATGTAGATTGTTACCAATAAGAATGCGACGTTCCATCCAAGAGAAAAACACATATCTGCAACAACAAGACATCGCGCCAAATGTACTCCACACGCGAATTCCTAAACATGTACGGTTCCATATCGAGGATTGATATGGATCCGGAATCCGGAGAACACGTAATATAGGGTTACGTTATATTTAGGTTGGAGAAGAAACGTTTGGATACAGGTTTAGAGAAGATGGTTTAAGAGAAAAAAACTACGTTGGTGGAGAAGGTGTGGGCGCGTTGAAAAATCGTCGCCGAATCCTAGTTCGACATCTACTTCTCCACTCCCATTTATTAATAGTAACCACGAGTAACAACTTTTTTCTTTGATACAAAATTACTGTACTATTTCCGTTGATCTTCGTCGGCTCGACGTTGAAGTTGTGACGTCGTCGTCACCGAAACCAACGAGTTTAGTTGGTGTAGAACGCCCTCGACCAGGCGGCTAGGATGTCATCGAGGGTGATTATTTCCGACGCTCGTGCAATTGTGGCACCACTCGCGGGGTGTGTGTGGGGGTGTTTCGCGCTTGTCGTCGCGCTCGTCTGTTGTGGTCCACGGCGATGCCGTTGTTTTTGTTTACGCGCGCCAGAGTAGGGGGGTGCTGGTTGCCGACCTTCGCGAGGCCACACCGACCGTGGGTTGGTGGTGGTAGAGCAACTCAGGCGGGGGGACGGGTGAGGGGTGGTCACCTTAGTCACCCGCTCTGGCGCACGGCGATTGTCACGGCATCCCCCGCGTATGGGCCACACGCGAGATCTGGATATCCAGAGGGATTCGATCGTCGTACAGTGCCGGAGCCTGCAGGATGATGCCGGCCGTACCCACCACACAGGCGGTAGTGAACAACCAGAGGAACAGCCGATCCAGCACCAGAGCCACATACTTCCAGTCCGTCTCCACCTGTGAAGAGAAAGTGGAATATTCCAATTAGATTCGGCAACACAGTTTCAAAATACATGTAACATTGTAAAAGTTGAATTCTAATTTGATTTAAATCTCCTAATAAACTAATATTTGTGTACTAATGAGAGCGAATACATGTGCTCTGTTTGGAAAAACAATACCACTTTAAAGATTGCTAAAATCCTGCAATTCGGTGATCTGTGAAATGCGATGGACGGAATAATAGCGAATTGAAACTGAACATTACTGCGCTTCCGAAGTTCTGATGAAGCGATATCATTTTTCAATTTCGACATATAAATTTGTTAAGTAAGATTTATTTGTGATATCGACAATTCTCTGATCCATTATAACAAACCGGAAGCAAAACATTTTGTATTATTACAAAACGTATTGCTTTCGATTTTAGGCGAATGGTCTTTTCAAAGTAAAGCTAAATTTAAAAGTATTTCAAGTGGCGTTTTAGCAGAATGAATAGAGACGAGCTAAAGTTAACGTCATGTGATTCAGTTAAATGTCGCCAGGGGGGAAACAGGTATGAAAAGGCCATGCTCAAAGTGAGAGTCCCTCATCGCTTATACGAATGCAGTGGAAGTTACTCCTCGAGATCTCGGCATAGACAGGAGCTGCACGAACGAGCTGAGACATTAGGATTGGCTAATCTATGGGAGTGGGCGTGTCCGAGCGTCAGTCAATGACGTAGCACTTATGAGCCCGCGAATCCAATTAGGCCAATGCATATATTTGCTCATTCGCAGATTAAAGATAATCGAGCACTAACGAGCAAGAAATTGTCACCGCGTACGTGTGGAACGTGAACGAAATTCGTACCCCCATACATCGAAAATGTAAGGAGATAAGCAGGTAGAACCCCGATCCATTGAGCAGGCCTAGAAGGGAGTCCTTATACACCACGACTATGCTTCCGGAAAACAACACATTAAGTGCTGTCATCAATTTATACCAAAGAAATCGATTTTTGGTCACAACTTTGTTGGATGAAGACTTGTTCTAGACAACGGTACAAGCAGTTGGGCTCAATTGTAGACTCTATGCCTGCATCTCGTTGGAAGAACTAGTTCTGTGTCCTCGCCACTCGATCATCCGTTATGGCGGAGGGCGAATAAATTTGTGAAATTAGTTTACCTCCACTCCACCCGATGACGATGATTATTTTAAATAACAAATTGAGCATTATCGACAACGGGATCTCTTGCCAACACACTGGGTGAACCAACCACCACTTGGTGTGTGTGAAATCCGTGATACGAAAGTCGAGTGGATTAACACTCGCAACACACACTTCAGCATTTGCCATGCTTTCTAATGCGATAACGATCTTCTGGCGCCTAGGGCGTCACACAACTTGGGGAACCATATAGGCCGGTCGAGTTTGTTCGCTCTGACGCATTGTTGTGTTCTGAGCACTTCGAGAGTGCCCTAATGATATCAGACACAGTGAAAACAAACAACAGAAAATATTGCTAAGTAATAATTGCGTCGCTAAATGAATTGTTTTGTGTATCAGCAATTACAGAACATCATTACATAGATTGAATGAATTAGACATTTGAATTAAACATTGTTGCTAATAAAATAGCGAATCCGGACAATAAATATTCATTCCAGACATGGCAGTTAGGGGACAAACGAAACAGTTCAAAAGTATCATATGACTATTGGAAAATACCGATAAATAAAGCTATTTTATCTTCACTCACTTTTCTCAGCTGCCCATATGTCACAAACCAGTCTTATCATTTTGACGACCACAGATGTGCATATTAAGTCATAGTAATGCCTCCAAAAAATCCAACCATATTGAGACAGCGGTTCATTAAAAATACACCGTTAAAAGGAATTTTGCGATGCTCCCATTCGCTGAACGTTACTGCCTATCAAGGGCATCGTGACATTTTCCTGTTCTCTCATTTATTCATAGGTGTGTCAATAATTAAATCTGGAAATATGTGATGTTAATGTCAATGAGATGAAAATCGCCATATGCAGATTTTCAACTGAATTTTTTTATATATATATAGACGTTAGTGCAATCACTTGGTGGACGGGATTCACATTTCACATCATCATGGGGGTACCCCACGGCACATATCTCTCGTAGGCCGCCACTAAGTCACGCATATCGCGTACAGCCGTACCCTAAATGAGCAAACGTTACGCCTGAGCTTCCGCTAGATCGCCCTCGCTGGTGGCGGCGGTGGTGTTGGTAGTCTGTTTTGTGTTGCTGCACTGCTAGTCATAAAGCTATAATTACGTTAGTAAAGAAAATGCCATAATGTTTATTTATGGACGGAGGGAGAGATTCGCCTGCGAGATAATAATGAACAGTTTTCGACGTCGGCCTTCTTCGGCTCTTCGCTTCGTCAGTCGATCGCGTGGCATTTTTTCTTCTGCTGCTTCTTCTTCTTCTTCCGTTGCCACCCTTTTCTCCCGCTATATTTTTCCTTTCACCACCCCGCCACCCCCCATCTCCGTCTTCATCTCATCCTTCCCGCTAATATCTGTCTACGTACACGACGCTCCGCTTTTGTTTAGTCGGCACTCTTGTCAGCCAAGAGAAACTTCAGCGGTCAATAATTAAGCTGTAGACAAAAGCCATAACCAGTGTACACAGGCTTCCATGCATGTATGTTAGGACCAGAGACCACAAATCCTGTTAAGACCTACAGACTCACTTGTTGGTTCTATCTTTCTGATCTATTGTAAATTATGTGGCTGTGCTGGAAAATAAATGGTCTTCGTTTTTCAGCTCGTGTCTGATACTGTGGGCATCGTGTTTCAGTACAAAAATAAATAATTTCAAATCTTTATATTTCATCGAACAATTGCAGCTACAGTCACATAAAATACTCATAAAAGTGTTCATAAAAGAGAAAACGTTAAATTTTGAATTTAGATATGATCATTTTGATTTCAGTTGAACATTCCTCTAAAAATATTTTTTTAAATATTTTGTCTTAATCTTTTATTTTCTTAGTTTTTAAATTGCTCAGGTTATTGCAATGTTTGTTAAAACTCTATGTAGTGGTTCTGCACTTTTCGGGCTATACGATCCCCCAGGACCAAATAAACAATAGATCACGGCTGGACTCTAACTAGGGATTATGAAGACGTTTCTAAGCCTTTCAGTAAACCTAAGGTGTTTGGAGTTTATGCCTTATTCAGTCGAGAAAAGACACAATGCAGATCAAGTGCCATGCTTAAATGAATGCAGAGCACTAAACAATAAAATTGGATACAGGTCATTGGATGATATATTTTCAGATGAAAAGCAGTTTTGGACAGCTACGGAACGTTTGCGGCGCTCTTTCGACGCTGGTCATGTACAGAGTGTCGAACAAGCCAACAGCAATATTGTATAGTTGTACAATTGGTTTTTGATACAGCGAAACAAATGATGCTGGAAGTTGTTGCTCCTGTTGATGGACGATTGTCTTGTACTAAACATTAGTGCAATGTGGTTGGCCGGCAGTCGGCTTATTTCCGTAAAACAAAACAAAACAAATAGGTCAACATGAAGTTCTTTCTGAATACAAACACAATAAAGATCAGGCTTATGATAACCAAATTTGGCTGCTATTTACCAGTAATCAAACATTGTTCTTCTTAATCAGAGATGGTGGATTCGGGACAGCACCGAATGGATAAGACGAACACGAGTAGCGCACTTGCCTTTTTATAATATTTTACTACAATCTCTGAATCCAAAGATCTGTGGTTCGAGTCCCGGTCTCTTCGAAACTGTATTTTTCGCAATTGCCAGTTCAAATATTTCATATTATTTTAAAAAAGCGAGTGCGCCACTCGTGTTCGTCTTATTCATTCGGGAATGTCCCGAATCCACCATCTCTGATTATTATCACCCAGACGTCCTTAAACTCTATCTCGATTTTCTTCTTGACAGTTCAATTACTTTTCTTCAATTACAACTATTTTTCAACTGCAGGGTGACCCAAAACAAAACGATTTGCGAGAAAGTTCATCATAAAATTGCAAATCTTTTAATTTATTCAATTAAAATTTGAAACACATCTTGGTGTTTCCTTTATCCTTTATAAATTGGCCCCGCGCACGTGCAACTCCGTGACGTCATCATTATTCTATGTTAAACATTTTCCCATTTATAATTATAAAAGAACATCCTATTTATCTTTATTTCGTATGCTCACACGTTTTAATCCGATATTGATTATCGTTTGCTCATCAAAACAATTATTGTATCTCATTCGCATCAAAATATTTGAACATACGAGAATATTGTTTTAAACTTTACTTTCGTTACATGGAATAACTATTTTCGTTCACGATCAGAAGAGGTAAAATTCATTCGCCAAGTTTTTCTTAAAGAAATAATAAAAAAAAGAGCTTCGCCTTTGGTACGACAGTAAAAATAAATTCGGTTTGAAGTAGAACGAAATGCTAAATTCCTTTCCATCTCCGACGCATGACATAAGACGGATTCGTTTCCAATGTTGGCCACAGTCCATTTGTCGTAAAAGCACGTGACTCGCAGAAGACCATTTCGAAATTGCGGATTTTAGAGAAATCACGATTTATTTCCCGACCGCTACCGAGTTCTTTGTTATTCGGGATTGAGTCCGCGCGACCCAAAGTCCCCGCACTCGCCCTGCACACCCGTACATTGTAGAGCTGCCCCCAGCAGCGCATGCATAATGAATGGGGCTAGAAAATCGCGGGCGGTACATTCACTGCATTACGTGCGTGCAAGCAGTGATTGCCAACTTATAGGGATTGCGCGCTATTCGCACGTCGCATTATCACTGGATGGCGCTGTGGTCTGCTGTTTGGACTACCTTTTCGTTGCCAGTCATCGCGAATGATTTGCAAGGGACACGACCTGAATGATCACCTTTTACATCTTGAAAGCCCCTCTAACGGCAAAAATTGAAATCAAATGACACCTTCGAGATGCCATCGCAATCTTGAATGCGATCCAATGATATTCTATGCAGCTAATACTGAGAGGGTGTTATTTAAAATGTAAGCACAATTTTATTAGACACTGGTTATAAAGAATCATTTTTTCCAACAACTATATAACGTTCCGGTAGAGTTGATTTTTGTTTCCAATAATTATTCCACTAGTCAGTGAAACTCCACTACTCGACAAATCGTGCACTACATGGTAGCGAAGTTAAGTTGGGCCAATATTAACCACCTATTCGCGGATCTGGGCAACTTAGTCGGATTAGCCCCATGAAAAAACAAGTTGCATAGCTCCTGCCGGCTATTGATTGGCGCATCAGATCTAACCCGGATAGACAACATCGCCAAAAAGCAATACCTCAAGAAAGGAATTACGCAATAAAGAGGCACTTCCGCTCTCTTTCAAGTCAAACAAATTAGATTCGGCGAGTGATCAACTCGAAGCACTTTCTGCAGGATTTTTCTACCCCGTCTCAATTTTCCTAGCACACACGTACTTGTCAAATTAATTGTCCGTAAAAGTACCGTACGCCCTTCTCTTCCTGTAACACTTGAAGTATTTAATATTAAATGTGGCACCCTGTTTTCTGATGTCGGCTCATTGCGGCAGCCCACTGGCATGGTGGCGCCATCTAGTTGCGCGTCGATCAAACATCTGGGCTAAATAGGAACCGTCTATGGATAAGACCCAAACCCTAGCAATTTTTCTCCCACCGCGCTAATAAATACATGGCGCTAAATTATGAAAGTGCTTTAGCAGCAATAACTTTAAAAAAATATTAAAGCTGTCTTCATGATGTTCAAGATGTTCAAAGGTTCAAATAATTATTAACCTGAGTATGGATTTCACGAAGAGAATAATTATGTATGAGTTAGCAACAAAAACTTGTAAGATCTGAAGAGTAGGTTGGCACAGTGAGTACATTAAAAATTCAGTATACATATTGACAAATTATGCAGTCAGTTATAGCATATGAAAACATTTGATTTGTCAAAATACATAAATACATGTTAGTTGAGCATGAAAAAATGATCACAGGATTAGAATCGTGACATTGGTTTATGAAGTCGACGGTGTTTGTGCGATGAAATTCCTTAATAGGTACTAAAATTTACTTTAATTAAATGTTGAAAAAAGGATGGTTTCTTAAAAGGAAAGAGTTGTGATGCAGGTCATTACAAATGCAGTTATTCAATTATTTCATTTGGTCATCAATTTCTAACATATTATTTGAAGAAAAACACACACGTAACTTAACATGCATGAAACTTTCCTTCACATTATGGCTACACAGTGTGTGCGTACTTTTAATTTGATTTTGTGTTTTTCAAAATGTGAGTAAAATGAACTATGACAGTTTGAAAAAAGCAACAATGAATAAAAGAAACAATAATATTCAATTTATTGAAAATAGAAATCTGATTCGAATTTTAAATCAAAGTCGCAGTATATGGCAATATAAACCCACGAGTACAAAAGAAAATTGACAAGCCGAACACAATTATGTACTTATCCACCTAAGAACCTAGGAAGTTCAAATGCATGTCTAAAATGTATTTCTATTGTTCCTAAAAATGTGGATGTTAAGCTCAAGAGTGCAAATTGGCCTGGAATTAAAGATCGCACCCAGACGAATCAGTACTAAGGCAAGCATTGAACTTCTGCCCCTTAATTATAAAGAAGCTAGCAACCAGGCACAGCTTTGACGCATTGTGTGATTGCTCGTCCTGAAAGAGAACGACGCCCCGAAAACAACTACTGTCTCAACGCCAAAAAGAAGTGGGCATCTACTATTCAATACTTGAAATTTTACTAAAATATTGACTAAAAAATATTTAAAGACCAATTCTACGTACAACACAGCTTTCGTGTGTCTCCACTTCCATCATCTTTCATTCTGAATTAATCTCAATTTCATGTTGACTGGTCCCCATCGACTGGTGGTCTCTGGACCCACATAGGAAGACTGTGTGCGCCCAATTTATATTTTCGATATGTTCTATATGAACCTCTAGTTTTCTTTTATTGTGCGAAGTCATCCGCAGGCAACAGTATTTTTTTCTTGCATTCAAAATTAGTTCTACTTATTATGACGGCAGCAACGAATACAATAAAATTGTGCTGACTGGGCGAAGGGCCTGTGGCGAAGGATTTCGCGACACATACACGTCACAAGAAGTTATACAATATACGCATTCAGAGAGAGAAATAGACGCAAAAGTTTAGAGACTTTCTTCCAGCGCAAGTCTAGAAAAATGCGCTGGTGTCTGCATGTTCCTTCATACAGTGGCGGTTCTCAAACTTTGGATCGTTAATACTCTCAATTTAACAATTGCGTTGTACATAATTGCGATATGATAGATTCGTAAAATACAAATTTCTCTTGATGTTACCGAAGTATTTAATTAATATTTTAAATTGCATATTTTGATATAAATGTTATGTTGGTCTTTTGGTTCCCAGTTTTGCATTTTCATTTTTCATATAATCGGTCAAATATTAATCAATATCAGATATAGATCTCTGCTATGGATTAATTAAGTAATCTTGATGATTACCTATTTGTTTGTTCGAAATGGAAACATACAATTAAAGCAAGCTTTTTAATAAGACTTTTTGAACTGTTCATTTCTACAAGGTCATTTACGATTTTATTAGAAAATCCTTTTTAAAAAGAGCAGCTAACACTGTGAATAAAAATTGACTTGACCTGAAGTTCGTGTATTTCGTAACCAATGGAGTGACGACAATTACAATAAAGTTTCGCTATTCGGATTGGTTGGCGAGGTCAAAACGTTTGACAACCTCTGCTATGATGTACTGCTGACTGCTGACTGCGACAAAGACAGCAATTTATGGCTTATGCGTCCACGATCGATAAGAATATATATACTGGGCTCTGAGCACGAACTAACGCGAGCTCAGAAAGTTTCAGGAGCTAGAAAGACGATTTGTAAACGTCGGAGCACACTCGATCTGCTGGCCGGCTTCGCTTTATTGCGAGTTAGATAAAGTTGGGTTAATTCAATTTTTGGTATTCTTGAGTCGAGACGCACTAAATAAATCGGACGATGAACGACAGCAAAATGTCATTCGGGGCAAGAGACACTTCAATATAGTTTCTAAAGTTAGTTCATGTCACTATCCATGATCTCAAAGCAAACATTGAATTGATATGTTGTTATTGAATTTTTGTTTATAATTCACTGAAGTGTATATCACAACAGGAAGATTCTGTACCCCTCTCAGTGCTTAGGCGCTATGTGAGAGGCACATTTTCACCGGTACCCCGGGATTGAATAATTGAGAGCCCGCGCCGGGAATCGAACCCGGGACCGCCGAACCACAGCCCGTCGCTAAACCAACTGCGCCACGACGGGTCGTACATTGAAAATATATTTTTTTCAAATGCATTTGACGGTTCGAAATAATATATAATTGCCTTCTGCAATGCTCTAGGTTCGGTAGAACGATATGTTACAGTCGAACAGCAGGTGACTCTAGAACTTAATATTTCTTTGATGGTTTCACGTTCACCCAATCGAAATCCAATACGAAATGTAAGAATTGAGAAAAAGCAATATGGGAAATTCCGATTCACACTTACTTGTTCGTATTCGTCCCGGTTGCGCATGTGCTGCCCGATAAAGTGGACATTCTGTATAGCGCGCTCCAGCTCAGCACAATAACGCTTGTCGCGCGCCTCCTGGCTCTCGTCACCTGCATTGTGACTGTACGGGTCCTCGTGCTGGAATGCCGAGAAGCGACCACCCTCGAAGTCACGGCTGGGCCGTTTACTTCCCCCCAAACTGTTGTCCTGAATTTCCACCCCGGTGAAGAGGCCCAGACCACCGCCGCCGCCACCACCAGTCCTCGCTCCGTTCTTCTTGGTCACTTCCGTCGGTGGCGCCGCCGGCTCCTCGTCCGGTTCCGGCCGCGCCATGAACAGTATCTTGGGTAGGAAACGGATGAAGACCCGCTGCACCCAGGGGGCCATCCGGTGGGTGGAGGGCGAACGGAAGTTGACGTTGAGCACGGCGATGGTGACCATGACCGAGCAGGCCACCAAGATCATGGTGAAGAGCAGGTACTTGCCCAGCAGCGGCACGGCCAGCGAGGTGGGCGGGATGATCTCGGCCAGCAGCAGGAAGAACACGGTGAGCGAGAGCAGGATGCTGATGCACAGGCTGACCTTTTCGCCCGAGTCGCTGGGCAGGTAGAAGACCAGCACGGAGAGAAAGCTGATGCCCACACAGGGGATGATGAGGTTGACGGTGTAGAATAGCGATTTGCGACGCAGCGTGATGTTGAAGGTGATGTCCGGGTAGGGTGTCTCGCAGCAGCTGTAGAACTTCTCACTACGCTGGGCCGGCACCGACATGACGTCCCACTCCACGCTGAGGGTGAAGTCGCGCAGGTCGATGCCTAGTTCCACGTCGTTGGTACCTTGGATCTCGTTCAGGTGTTTGAGGTCCACCTGCGATTGAGGGGCGGGGACGGCGCACCGCGCATGGGCGCAGATGAAGGAGGAAGGAAAAGAGAAATGGCGAATATGAATAACTAATGACGATGACATCAGTTTAAAACACCAACATTGTTTTGATATTATACGTGAATATGGTGACGTTAGATGAGAAGAGAAGAATGGTAATAAAATCCATACCCTATAAATATTTTAACAGCTTTTCTAAAATGAACCTGTTATAAAATACAGATTCTTTAAACAAATAAAAATTTCAAAATAAAATTTCTTCTTAGTCTGTGTTTATATTGTTATACTCTGTAATCATGCTGATTCATGAATCTTAAAATTTTAATGCAAACAAAATCCTTGATTATGCTTACATTTTATAAATTATGAAAAAAAGCAAAATAGAAATTGATCTTGCCTTTTAACCCATAACGATTAATAAATGTGCAGTGCGACATTAAAATTACATTAGCAATGATTCAATATTCGAGCACCCTATGAAAAAATGAAATCACAATATTTTTGTATATTTGATTTACCCTAATTAAATAATGTAGACATTCACGAATGATACACTCTTTTAGCATATACATAAATAAATCATTTCAAATTGTTTATTATAATGATCGATTAGAAACATTTTTACGGTAAATTTGATAATTCATTAATTAATTAAAATATATCATTAGGTTGAGATTATCTATAGTTTACGATAAATTTGGTAATTCATTAATTTGGTAATTATACGATATCTTACAAGAATAAATAGCGTGCTCAAATATTTGTGATTTAGTGATCAAATATTTGTGTGCAGTTATCTTTAGTCGCGGTATATGAAAATCTTTATTAAATGCATGTTTTTACTTCGCTCGAATATCGGTTACCAAATCATCAATCAATTAATAATCGAACCGCAATGTCACTAGTTTGTCGTCGTAAAAACGGTCTCATGTCAACGACCATCATTAGCTGTACAAAATATTGACCTAAAACGTCTTAGTGTACAGTGTAATTGCGTTCGTAGTGGAAGCAAGAGAAACGCGGCGACGTTGCCAAATTATAATCTAGCGCTCCTGTACACCGCTCATATTAATCTCGAGAAACTGTTTGATAAGACTTTGGTGGATCTCAACTTGTCATCGCTCGGCTCCAATATCGCAGGACTGGTCAACTGATCCTCGAGACAAATCCACAACCTACATGACTTCTAAGTAATTAATAACTGTTCGAAAATAAGAAGCGACACAAGAGGTGTCGCTAATATGTATATATTCTTTCACATTTTTAATTAATTCTAAATATGAGAAAAACATATCTTGATTAATTTGGCAACATGGACATTTTGAAATATCTTGACTTATCAGTTTTACTTTCTAAATTATATTGTGCAGTCATATATTTTGTTTCTAAGCCGTACAATAACGCTGCTAGCTTTCATAACGTAATTTTATTATATATTATGATCTATTTCAGAAATGTTATTTAAGAAATGTCGATTTTCATTTTAAAAATTACATTAAATTAGTATAATTATGTATTCTGATGCAACCGTGCGTTCATTCCACTTAAATTGTCACCAGGAGCGCCACTGGCGCTATCAGTTTCGATGTCGCGATCGCTGACCACTGGCTATCGGCCCTTCCACACAAGTCTAATCCCCCATGTGACTACGCGATACCGGATCTCAGGGCGGAAGATGATGTGAACCGAATTGACAGGGGTTGCCCTGTTTCCGCTGGCGAAAGCTTTTCCTTTACACGTGAGTTTCTCCTAATATTCCTTTAATATCTCTCAGGACTTTCATCAGCGATATACGGAAGCACTCAAATTGGCGTCTACCGCAAGTCCCGCAAAATTCTAAAACGTTGGTCAGATGTTGAACAAGAGGTCAGGGACTGACCACTTTGATCACATCAACTTCGTTCGCTGAGACAGCATGATCGCTCAGCTGTCAATGTCTTAAAAGAAAGACAAATAGACGATTCGAATTTCTTCAACTATAAGTTGTTAGAAGGTGTTGCTACAATATGTATGCCAATTTTATTCTTATTTAAAAGAAAAGAAATTAAGTTGTAAATTAAGATTTTCAATTCTTATCTTTTTAAACCAAAACGAAAATTTGAGCGAACTTATTTAAAACGATCCACAATATAAAGTTTTAAAAATTGCACGTAAATACAAGGTATTTTTTTTAAATTGCAACAGGTTTTAGCAATGTGTTTCGAATGTATCAATATGTTTAGAGATTTAAAAATATATTAGCCATAAGATTCGGTTTATGAAGCATACAGAATTTATATTTTAGTTCTGAATTTTTCATTTTTACACGTTATTCAACACTTACAGTAATGTAATTGTTATCGAGAGTGCAGGTTTGGAAAATTATCAATATTCTTGAAATTGAATATAGCTTTGTCGTTCTAAGAAAATCATATTCAGAAAAAGACTGCGTTAAAAACGATACGTCTTATCGATGAAAAGTGTTCCTATAAAGCCAGATAGAGTGTGTGACATGGGAAAGCGAAGAAAATTGGAAAAACTGCAACTTGAGCCGCCTCTATGGCAAGCTACGAAGTGATATGAACGAACTTTTAGTTTTCCCAGACACAGTTGAACCTGAAATCGCCGTCAAGAGACGCTAGACAGACTATCTAGATGAACTAGGCAAACTCTCGAGCTGAGTTTACACAACGGATAAAAAACATAGAACAAGCGACGTATTTTAATGATCAAACATCATTAAAACTTATCAAAATATATATTAAAGTGTAAACGTGTGGAAACTAATTGGATCACTTTAAGAGACATACATACATATATATTCTGAGAAAATATCTTAGGAAAATTCAATTAATATAGAATTTGGATAACGACTTTAATTTCGATTCATCCTTTTAAAGATGTGATATTCATAAAATATTACACTTCCCGACAATTAATTTCACTTTAAGGATCACTTTAAGAGACATACATACATATATATTCTGAGAAAATATCTTAGGAAAATTCAATTAATATAGAATTTGGATAACGACTTTAATTTCGATTCATCCTTTTAAAGATGTGATATTCATAAAATACACTTCCCGACAATTAATTTTAGTTAGAGAAATAATTGTTATATCAAGTTAATTGTTTCAAAGAAATATGTTGACGATTAGCCATGAAGTCCTTATTCAATGTTATTTAATTGGAATTTCTTCGTCTCTCTTTAGCATCGCACCGATGCTAAAGAAAAAAGATTTCGTGGTAATTCTATGATAATTAATATGGAAATTACGTGCTCGAATATCGAATAATTTTATTCTGCATTTGCGGGAGCCGAAAGCTTAAGTCCGACCCTGGAAATATGTATATGTACATGTCTATATCCTGAATACATCTCTACATAAAAATCTTGCACGTCTACATTTCTCACAATTACACTTTAGAATCACATAAATGATCATTGGTAAAGTCGGAGGATGGTGATGACGGCCATTAATCCCTTCCAAAATCTCAATATAACATTTTAAGAATTGATTTAGTCTTAACTAGACTTATTATGTTTGCTGTTTCTGGTTCTGCACATAAAATTGAACTTGTTTCAACATGAACTGTAAAATAAATTGGTTTAATAACTATCGTGACATGTTTTAGCGCAGTCGCTCTGACATTCGTCGCTGGTGTCGCCACCGTCGCAGCGTGGTTCCTGACCACCAACATGTCCTATCCACACCGTGTATCGTCACGGAGGACTAAAGCAATAAGGAGAAAGACACACTCGTCCGCGCAATGTGGATGGAGAAGGAGGAAAAGACGAAAAAAAAAGGAACTTGAAAAGCGAACGAGAGCCGAGTGAGATAAAGAGAGCAAGAGGAAAAAGTGTTGAGGGAGGTTTTTAGAACGCGAGAAGGTGATCCTAGTTCGAATGGTGGGTGGGAAGAAGACGCCAAGGCGAACTGAAGAATAGTGAAGAAGGGGGAGGGCAGAGGATGGTGGGGGGGATGCAGAATGTATGTGTGTATGTGTGCGCGAAAATGATGGAGGACGCCAAAGTGAAAGACAGAAAAAAGGGGAATTGAAAAGTTTGCGTCAAATTACTTCGCTCTCCGTCTCTAATAGACTAGAGGCATCTTCTTAAAAAAGTACGGTGCCAAAAACTGGCTATACTCGAAAATGAGATAATGAAATTTCAAACAAGGTTGACTGTATGGAAACACAGCACTGAGACACTGGGTCAACCCTTGTGGCCATCGAAATAGCTGTCTGAGAAACTAGAGAAACATCTGCAAATTCCACACGATTTCGATGAACATAGAAATCATTAAATGCTCACACTTATTTACACAGTAAAATTATTTCCATCATTTCCGTTACAATATCATCAATCCGTAAATGTTAACAGTTACGTTAAATGTTACAGGTCACGATCCACTAAACAAGGGTAAAATATATTTCCAGATACTTGTGACACAGCGCACATAAATCAAAATCCGTTGGAAAAGTAGCACTTCAAGTGCTTTTGTAAACCTATTTTATTGAATAATCCTATGAAGAAAAGATTTGGTTGATGGGCTCATGTGGATGCAGAGGTACGGGTTGTTTGACATTGCTCAACGTTGAGGCTAGCTGATATTATAAAAACTTGGAATCTGTGTGGATGAACTTAATATATCAGTCTTAGCATAAGTCTTAAGTGTGCTTGAAGGAATAAGGATGATAATGGCAAAAGGCTCTAAGACCTTACGCAAACCCATCCCCAAAATATTTAATGATGTCGCATGAATGTTTTTAGTACAAATTTGTTTAAAGAAGTTCGTCCTTGTTTGTTTGCATCATGGTAGCCATGGAGATATACGCTGTATTACGGACGTCGGAACACATGACAAGGAGATTTGTGCTGCAGATACAGAGTACTTTCTCTAATTTGTAATTGAACGCAAGTTATTTGAGGTTCGATTTTTAATATTATTTTAGATATTTTCTTAAGTAATTATTTTCTTTATTGTTACGAATATATGCGGAAATACTTGAGTGATGAATGAAAGAATGAATAAGGTGAGTGACCAACCATGTATCCGTCATAGGTCCACGATCCAAACTTCATGAAACACGTCTGAACGTCGAAAGGGAAGTAGGCCACGTTGATCTCGCAGGAACTCTTGTAAATGGCCGGCGGTTTCCACACCACCTGCCCATCCGAATGCAGGATGGCCTTGGTCATTATGGTGACCTCATAGTTACCGTCGGCACTAGACCAGACAAACAAAACACAAACATCAATTATGCCAACGACAGGATTTTCGAAAACACGACACAATTAATTTAAAAGCCAATCAATTTAAATGTTTTGGATATCGATTTTTAACACAAAGGCAGCTTTAGTTGACATCAGCGTAACAGTAAGGCATCACGGGTTGCGTTGTAATTGTTTTCGTTATTCGAAAAATTATTCGTTTTAGTTTTAATAAAATCCAAATCAACGCCAACGCAACTTATGAAATGGCTAGTTCACATGTGCAAGTTCTTGCAAGGCAAGTCGCTCTATAGCAGACGAAATTTCTGGGACCCATTTTGGACTCAATCTTCCTCAGTGCGGTCATTGACTGATTTAGGTAACGTGACCGGAACGTAGGAAGATTGAGTCCAAAATGGGCCCCCTGCTCTAAGAACAACTTGCACATGTGAACTAGCCATTACATTTTCAATAATATTTCATCAATGCCATTGTTTACGAGCCACCTATTCCTATCGATACCGATTTGGAAGATGCTCAAAACTCTCAGAAAATTTCGTCAGAAGACAAAATCTCAACGCCTAATGATGAAAAATCAGCATCGTCACGAACTCATTAAATGTTTATCATTTTTATTCTGCGCTCACTATAACACAAATATGTCCAAGTATATTTTTCAAAACATTTATTAAACATTGACCAAATTGTGACAATAGGAAGTAGCACCAATTCGCAATGCATCGAATAACCACCTCATTGTCATAAAAAAATCCCGTGTTCCACTTAGCAAGGTGTCCCAGTCAAGTTTACGCCATGCATGATGCCAACATGTCACAAACTATGTCAAACTTGGCGCACTCACAAAAAACTGGGATGCAATACGCGCCAGGTTTCCAAAACAAAATTGCGATTGTAGACAATAGCGACTGCACGCATTTGTGATTCGGATTGAATGCAGTATTGTCTCTCTCCAAGCCTGAGGCACGCCGGATCATAAATATCTGTTTCGTTTGTTTTCGATGCAGAAAATGTTGCCGTGTCGCGTGTATTCGAGGTATTTTCGGGCCTCCAGCCAGATATGTCATCGAATTCCGAATTGCACATACATGCATACAGTGCAGTGCATATAAGCAGCGTCATTGCTGCTCTAGTCCAGCGTCTTCATTGGTTTGTGGCGGCGGTTTCATCACAACGGTCGGTCAAACTGACCATAACACCAAAGTGAAACAAGATTTGAGTATCCTCAGAACAGACGTTTCATGAGCCGTTCATTGTAAACACTAAATATCGCAAAAATTCCTTAAGCAACCGTGTTAATTTCAAAAATTCAACAATGCAACAATGACTAATTTCATCGGCTGGCTCAATGATCAACGTCAGCTCCCCATGCCGCTGCTGCATACATGCAAATTCCCAGCGAACATGACTACGAAGATTGTCACTTGCATGGACCAACGCGTAATTGCAATTTTGAATACATTTAATTAGCAAACACTTGCACTTGTGGAATGATGTGACACGTCACTGGCACACAATTATCGTAATGCGATGCGAGCACAAAGAGAACAATGTTAGTTATTTTTATTATTATTTGTTATTCTTATTAGACGGTTCTGATCTGTGTACCGAGCTCTGTCACATGGACATAAACTGAATAAGCACGAGAGGGGTGACCGAAAAGTTTTGTAAATGGAGTGACATTGTAGGTCAACTTAAAAACAAAGTTTTCCAAATGTGCATTGCAGTTGTTTCCGAAAGTGCACTGTACAGGTTTTGAAATTGATCAATAACAACCAAATGTTTCAACGGTTAAAAACTGCGAACAGACGTCACATTTTCTTTTTAATGAATTAATGATGCAACGGTCTTTTTCAAACCTTGCCGTTAAGATCGACTGCAACACATTCACAATCGTCAATTTACGTTCTTTTCGAACTTTCCTTCGTCTCGTGAACTCAGAAGAAATGATGTCGCAAAATAAAATTCCCTTCGCCGTGCTACAGATCTAACGAAAGCAATAATACCAAAAATTAAATGGAACCTCTCTTGGTACTCAGCCACACTCGCCAGCCTCGACTAAAAGAAATCGCTTTGTCTTTCGAGACTGCTTTTCCAAATTCGGTTACTTGGTCGCTGAGATTCTGTTATCAACTATGGGGCGATGTCAGAGATAGGTCAACTTTATGATAAGGATCAGATTTATTTGTTCGTACGAACTGGCACGATTCCACTGGAGCGTTTTCTGTTCGATTCTTGCAAATTTACGATTCCTTCCTTGCCAGACATGTCTAGACACTTAAGGCACGGCTTCCGTACGCATTGCTATATCATTTTGAGAATATCTTTTTTTACAAAGTCTCACCTGAAACTTGTAGCTATTTTTAAATTATATTTCGAATTATGTAAAATAATAATTGTAAAACTCTGTCATCGTAAAACGATTAACCTGCTGAATTTTTATTTGTCCAATAAAAATATAAACAATAAATTGAAGATACTGTGTATGTTTTTCGCTTTTTTTGGATTTTTGTTCAGATGTTTGATCTTGGTCAATTCTTAGTGTCGTGAATGAGCTCTTAAAAACAGAATAAGTTTGTTAATTTTATCAAAATTCAGAACGAACTTATATGTGTTTACAAACATCATCCAGATATTGTAGCGTATTTTAACTCATTTATGCTTAGTCTCGATCGAATCCTTGATCTGGAACTATCCGATCAGAATTGAAATTTCGGGGCCAAATTTCCAGACACCAAATGTCAAGCATCGGCTCAAAGCACCCGCCACGAACATTGTGCGATGGAAGAGTTGGCTGCACATGCTTCCTGCTCTCCATTTCATTTCATTTAATACGCTACAGAGGCTTTTATCATCAAAACATGCTTGGAATACATCCGTTACATTTTTTGCTCCACTCCTGATCATTCAACATTTTCTCTGAAAGTGGACGCGATAAATGGAATCCGGATTCGTAGAATGTGTAAACCCTCTTTTCTCTTTCGGTAGCAGTACTGCAAATATAACGTGTTTACATATCAGCGAAACCGACCTTAAATAATTTCACATTTACATCTGTTTCAACATATCTAGTTCCATAGTGCACATGTCCAATGTATTTTATTTACCGTTCAATAGAATTGTAAAATGTTGTGGCACCGGAATTAGCAATTAGCTGCATAATGACGCATGTAGGCAATGAAACAATGTTTTTTCGCTTCAATTGAAATTAAACACTATAAATAGATAAAGTCGTACTTGAAATATAATAAAACAAAATATTCATAATAAATTCATAACGAATTCACAATGAACTAGTCTTCGGGACAGCATCGTCCGGTGCTGTCCCGGAGACTAGTTCATTATGAATTCGTTATGAATTTATTATGAATATTTTATGAAATTAAACGTTGTCACAAAATCCGAATTTTTCTCAGGGTGAGAAAAATAATTTAGAGTTGTGACCTAATGTGTGTTGTAAGAGTCCTCTCTCGAGGTGTGTGCGTGCGCGCGTTCAAATTTTTAACGCCTATCCATCCGGCACCTTGGTGATAAATATGATGAATTTTATGCCGACAAAGCGGGTTTCATCCATTCTAGAGGACACAATGAGATGGCGTGACCGTTGGGCGAGTGTGTGTGCATTCGAAAAGCACTCTGGCCACGCCAGATCGACTATACACTATGCATGATGCTCGCATTCACCGTCATTGTGTGTGCACGGTCCGCGAGGTTAACCTCAAAGCCCAGCCACATTCCAGCCGAGTGGGGAGGACTCGTTCCTCGCTCCGTGTCCGACACGAAGTGGGATGTGGACACAGGGACCAAGCAAACGTTTGACGTGTACATTCAGCTTTCGCCACCTCCCTGACCATTCCTCCTGTGTCGTCGACCCATGCAGTCCCACTACGAATAGTCGTGTTACTCCGGATGATCGAGCGGTTTATAAAAAATACGCTTCCTTCTATTGTCGTTAAATAAAAAAACATCATATTTGTATATTTTTCTGCAACCCTTAAGTATGGTTCAGAGTACCTCGGAGAGATTACCTCGTAGTGCTTTATACTAGGTTATTTCAGAGCTGCTCATGTAGTAAAAAGTAAATAATGGCGAGGCGCATCAGAGCACGGACTCTATGTTTAAAAACAAGAATGTCCATCATTTTAATAAAGAATTGTGAAATCGCCGTCCAATCTGAACGGGAAGAAGAATAACAGATTTATCTGGTATATAAATTATAATTCAATGAAATATTCAGGATATTGAATAAATGATTTTCAGCGAACACTACACAGTATATACGACTCGTCGTAGCCCAGTTGGTTTAGCGACTGACTGTGGTTTCGGCGGTCCCGGGTTCGATTCCCGGCGCGGGCTCTCGAAAATTTCGATCCCGGGGTACTGGTCGATCCCCCTCGCACAGTGCCTAACCACCATGAGGGTGACGTAACGCCTGTAGTGAGGTTCACTACAGTTGATAGGATTTAAAAAAAAATTATTCGTGCATTTTAATGTAGCTAATATTTTTATACATTTCAAACGAAATCAAAAGCGTTTTCAAATGCGGTAGCTCAATTTGTTAAATCCTGTTGTAGTAAAAAAAAATTGACTACAAATTCTATTTCTTGGCGCTGTTTCTGATTATTTCTAACGAATTTGAAGCCGCAATTCATTTTATATATGGAACTACTGTCGCACCCTGTTCTGCTCTACGACCATTCTTCAATTTTTCATTGCCATTCCTGTACTCTCAGCTGGTTTCGCGCGACGCCCACTAGATGGCAGCTTGTGACGGCGTTCCATCGAGTCGATCTTGGCGACCAAAAGCCATCAGCAGTGACTGCATTGATGACAGTGGGGGCGCGCGCAGAGCGAAGGGCGTGCACATTATCTGCAGGGATATATTCTTGTCTTGCTGGGGGAAAGATTCGGAATATTTCGCCGACTTCTGCATAATCATGCGCAGCTGCAGCAATTTATCCATTCTTTAATGGCAGTTTATATACAAGAGCATTACATTCGCCAATTGATTAATGTTTGCGCCCGAGCATTTCGGAGAAAGACGTCGAATTCCCTCGTTGCGAGGGTCCGCATCCAGACCGACAAACGGCACGTTTTTGGATAAAAGGGAAAGGCCATCAGCAGAAGTGGATCTGAGAGAGACTCCTTGCTTGGAGGAATGTCAAAACTGATGATCCGAGCTCGTTCGTAAAGTATTGGAAACGACCAATCGACAACTACTGTTAGATTGTAAAAAATAACGTGAACGTTGCTGAAAAGAAATGTTGATGGAATAGGAATTTCACCTGTGCACGTGCGAATGCAAGTCATGTTTAATTAATTTCCATTTTTATGGATTCTTCGCATTACTGACAATCTCGAACTTTGCTACTCACTTGTTGTACAGCACGATGTCCGGCAGCCAGATGTTTTCCGATGGCACGTGTAACGTTGTCACGCCACCGTACTCCGCTGGTTCCCAAACCAGCTTGTAGTCTCGCCATTCCTGTTAGTGAAAATAAAGACAATTATTTTGATATTTTTGTTATATGCATTTCATTCACAGAACAAGTAAAAATAATTGTCTAGCAATTTGTTTTAATGCAAAAGTGATATCCATAAAGCTGTAATAAGATCACTTTTAAATGTTACATTATGCTATTCTAAGATCTACTCATAACTGTTCGAAATTCGTATAATTAAAATTTCGAATTACTGAGGATAAATAAATTTAATTATAATTTCCTAGAAGTTTACATTGTCGAAACTAAGAGTAATTTTCAACATGTATTTGAACATTTGAAAGTTGAATTTGGAGCAGTTTATTTTTGACGTCGAATGATCAGTATATGTGTCTTATAACTGTGTACGCAGATAGTTTCACTTCCGATGGGATAATGAGATGAAATTGTAAAGTCATTTCGAAAGAGGTATTTTTTAAATTTCGAAAATATCTAGTAGATGGCAGTATTGTCGCTTTGGTGGCAAGGGGTAGCGCCTTTCACCAGTGGAGGTTATGCAGCTAAAAGACAGCATCTAAGCCCTATTTCTGTGTGAGTGAAAGTGGTGGAGCGCGATAAGCCTTCGGAAACTGTCGAAATAAATCTGCTCAAAGATTAATATGGGGGCCGTATACGACGCCGGTCTCTCGCTCGCCTATACGTATCCCCAGTCTATCGAGCTGTGAAATTTGACAGTTCATCATTCAACTATGACGAATTGGTATTTCTAATTGATCATCTGGGCTGATGTTTGGTGCGGAGAGGTAGAGAAGGCGGCAAGGTGAACGAGGTTGGCGGGGTGAAAAGAGGAAAAGCTGAAGCGATGGCACACGTAGAATCGCTCCAGTCGATTAGTCGTTCGCGAAACTGTCGGCCTTCCCACAGGGGAATGTGTGTGTGCCCTTCTTTCTTAATACAATTTGACCTTTCTGGAAATATCGCTCTCTTATGTCTGAAACTAATCATCGATACATAACATCGCGCTATTCGTTTTATTTTGGAAGCTAAAAAAGACAGAAACCCGTGTAATATTGCCAGTAGCGAAATAAGTGTGAATTTGTTTGTTGTGAAGATTTTTTAAATTCTTTTAAACTCTATTCAAGTAATTAAATAAGAGAGCATGTGATAATTGTTGAGATGATTCATCATTGTAATCAACAAAGTCAGCCAAATGCATGTGGAATTATAATGATACTGAGTATTAACAAAGTTTTCTGTAGTCAATCTTCACATTTAATAAAAAATAACATTAATAATAAAATCTGTGTCAAACTCCAGTTAGCAAAACGTTACTAATGGAAATTTGAACGATATCTTGTTAAGTTGAACAATTTAATTGAAATTGATCGAAGCATTATTGCTAAAATTGTTTATTCTTTATTTAAAATTTACGATTATATGAACTTTTACTTTGTTTAGTAGGAACTAAGACGTTCTAAACAGTTATGATTAATAAATAAGATTGATAAACTCAGCAGAAAACCTATTGCACACGAGTACTCAATTGAATGTTGGATATTTATTTTTCATTTTACCAACATATTTCGTTTTTTTAAGCCTCGGTCTCCAATTGAAGGTGCACTCTGAAATAATCTCAGAGTCAATAAAAAATTCAAAGGAAATGGATACTTCCATTTCCTTTGATTTTTTTGCACGTTACCCTATGCTTTGGGGCTAGACGTACGAGTTATCGATGTATTGTGCAAGTAGCGAGTCAATACAGTCGATTCAACTCATGATGCTTCATCACCAGAAACCGGATTTATCGGCCTATGTCATTTTATTGGTTATTGAATAATGTGGAATCTATGAGGCATATGCTGTAATAATCCTTCTTCGGCATATCGTGTAATAATACAGAGTGTTTAAGCAAATCGTAATTGTTTCGCACTTAACTATTTTTAAATTAATAAGTACAAGTAATATGAATTTATCTTTGTAATGAAATATGTGATACTCTTGTTTCTTTCTAACAATAAATTATTGAACACAGTTTTAAATTCGTAAAATTCATTTAAGTTTTACTTTTGAGCAGGTAAAATATATATAAAACAAAATAATTTTCCAAGTCATGCAGGTTCGTTGAAGATCCCGCCTGAAAAAATTTGCAAGAACTCATAAATCCGGATCCCATTCATCATCTTCTGATAACTTTGAATCATTCTCCCCCTAAAGTGGTTGGTCTATTGAGATTTCTTCTCCGAATAAACGATTACATAGCTCAAATTGATACAACTCACTGCTAGATTCTCTCTATAATCTCGTCTTTTCTCCAACTATATTTTCAATACGCTATTGCCATTTTTCCTTCTGTAATATACGGCATAGAACTTCTTTCATATACTAATGGGCAAATATACCAGAGTCACCATCACATATTTTTCACGAGCCCATTTATTCTAGTATAGGGTGACTGTTTATAGAAAAGGGTCGAAAGGAGATAGGATGAACGCTATTGACACACACACACACACACAAACGGTCACGTTCGAT
>JAQGBY010001617.1:0-28091 GCA_034698785.1 Mycogona germanica | reverse complement strand
CCTCACATAGTGCTTAAGTACCAAGAGGGGACGTAAGGCCTGTAGTGCGGTTGACTACAGTTGATTAAAAAAAAAATAATAAATAAAATTCACTGAAGTGACTGATCACAACATGAAGATTCTGTACCCCTCCGTGCTTATGCACTTTTATATCCAAATATATCACATATATCCAAAGCAGTTTTTAAAGTGTTTTTTAAATATCATGATTAGACTTTTATGTTTTTTTGTAAGTTTACTTGTTGTTTTCCTTTGGTGTTGGTCTTTGGAAGGTGAAGGCATTTCGTTTTTTGAATGAAGTGCAACATATCCAGATATAAAGGATTATGTGATCCCATGATGCAAATAAAGTATGCCAAAATTTAATTTTTACTGGATTGGCCTTTTACAGTATCTGTAGAATGGCTGCACGCTGCGAAAATCCTCTGACGTTAAACAGCCACGCTATTGCCAACGTCATCTAAAATCACGTACGGTGGCAACGTGATTGGCGTCGTGTGATCAAATTCGGTGTTTCTTATGACGGACCAGCCAGTTCCGCAAATCTGTTGGCGAATCAAACGATTTCGGTGTATCATTTTCTCGGGGAACACCCGTTGGCCCACCCAATGGAAATTCACAAGTCTTCCTCGCTTTTTTGGCAATGCACGATTGCCCGCTGCTGGCATCCATGAAATGGGATCTGGTTTTGTGGCAAGTCTAATGTAATTTTTTAAGTAAACCGATTTATTCCCTCCCTTAATTCTCTCTCTCGTCTTTTTGCGTCGAACGAGATAGTTTCCGGTTCTGTTCTCTCTCTCGCTCTCCACTTGTCTGCGCATGCGCAAATTCCTATTTGCCTTCTGCAATTGTTACACACGGTAAATTGTGCGAGCCAACCTTTTGTGAATATTGTATGGCGTTATAAGAGAGACTATATTTATAAGAAATTGTCTTACAGATGAGTGCTCGCGTTTGGCTTAATTGGCGCGGGTCTGCTTGTGTTTAATGGTATGATTCTCATTTATATGTAAATAGTTACGTTACATTTTTACTTGAACTGCACGTACATTTATATAAACATGCATGTAAAGTACTGCATACACATTTGCTGTGATCCGTAAGTTAATGCCTTTAATACTGCATATTTAAAAGGCCTTGTGAGACTACTGTGCTTTTTAGATCTCGGCGGAAGTTTAATTTTTTATACTTGTTACTCAACTGTTTCAGCAACTTGTAATGCGCGCCGTGAAGCATACTAAATAATTTGTTCGGCAACAACCAATTATATATTCGGTTTTAATTCGCAGATTAAAATCTAAATTTCCAGGATTTTTGTGTCAACCGGATCTGTCTCTTCTGAAGAGCGAAAATCCATCCTATACTCAGTAAATCTCTGAAATCTCACCAGACGCTCTATTTACATTAATAATCTTCAGATAAGCCACTTGTGTTCATTCTCAACGGTAAAAAATAAAACTTTGGCTGTTGTTAGATTATTCCTGTCCCCATACCTCCGTTGCGTCCCTGAAGCCCAAGTTACTCAGGGCTCTTTTCGCCTAGTCAATCCGTTTTTCTGCAGCATGGGCACGTTTAAACTGTACGATTTGAAGTCGTATTGTTATTCAACGGCCTACAGGGGCAATAAGCGGAAGAAATGAGCGGCGCCTAACTCTTAGCGGTCGAGCTGTTCGAACCAAGTCAGGCAGTAAGCCACATGTATGAATACTAAAGCTTAAAAGGCCGGTGGCAATTGTCGTCTCTGTATTAGCCAACGAAACGGTTTCCGGAGTTCCATTGAAACGCACTGGATCATATAGTTAGTACCCACTCCCTCTCATATATATACACCAGAAGCTATTTGTCCTCGCTTCGTCTTTTCGGGTACATCTCCTACTTGGCACAAAGCAGTTTGATTAATTCAAGATCTCTCGTGTCTCCCCTTTCGTTTTTTTTCCTTCTTTACTTCAATCTACATTCTTACGCGGAGACACAACTTTATGAGCCCATTTGCGAGAATTGAAAAGAAATTCCGAAAGTAGGCCCCTACTATCTTCAGATCTCAGTGGTCGCGTTTCGATGTATTTCTTTCTCAACCCCCGTACATGTATTGTGTAAGAAGTATGAAACTACGAAGCCGACGGCCGGTCTAAATTAGGGCTAATGAAATTAAGACATATAACGTATATGTGAAGGTAGCTTAGTTGTAGGCATGAGTATTATCGCGAACGAATGGAAAATATATGGTCGCATTTTCTGCCTACACGAACTCATTTTGTGCCCCCACACAAAGTGCTGAAGCACGGAATCTTCTGTGGTTATATCCACTACATGATATCCTGTAGTGCTTTTCACTACCGTCGGAATAAAATAGGAATGGAGCATACGAAATAAAAATAATTTAATTTGCCGAATGCATTTTCTTTTCCAACTAGTTCAGAATACTTCCTCTCCCTTAAAATGCATATACACCCGTTTTTAGTATTCAATATAATATTTGTGGCGAAGTTTTGAAAGTTTTGCATCTTCACAACATAACATTAGTCACCCGTTAAAATTAGACCCTAATTAAATAGTTTTAACTAAGTTTTGATTGAAGTTATTGAGTTGTTTGCTCCAAAATAAAATTATGGTATGTGATAACCAACGTATGTATCGATACCTTTGTAGGGATAATATGAATACTATAATATAAAATGACAATACTCTTACATGTTGAATAAGTCGCTGCATCACTGGAAGCATTTTCCCAGAATCTTATGTCTATTTCGTTTGTTCAGTTGTATCAGTTGTTTGCTCCAAAATAAAATTATGGTATGTGATAACCAACGTATGTATCGATACCTTTGTAGGGATAATATGAATATAATAATATGACAATACTCTTACATATTGAATAAGTCACTGCATCAGGGGAAACATTTTCCCAGAATCTTATGTCTATTTCGTTTGTTATCCAGAAACGTCTCAGATATTTCAGACGTTCTGGTAAAACTCCGTTGTACTCTGTATTTTGGAGCGAAACTGGCACAATGCATTCACGGGGTCCACCATGACGAATTCAAGAAAACAGCAATTTTTTTCTACCCCTCAATAATCGACATTCAACCTTTAGCGAACATGTGCTGTATTTGGTGGCGCTTTGAATTGCGTCCGAGCAAAAATATGCTGAGCAGCGAGACTGATATGCGTGCCCGGCTGGTACAGTCGTTGCCAGGTAAAAAAAATATACCAGGCCTATATTTGCTGTGAGAGGAGGGGGTGGTGGTGGTAGAGGAGGAGGAGGGAAGAGGAAAAAAATCCAATAACATGCAGCAAGGGATGAATGCCTTTTCCGACATTGCGGTGAATCGACCAAGCACTTCATGCGATCGACAATGACACCTAAGATCTGTAGAAATCGTTCAAACAAAGATTCTTTGGCTGTTTTCATTTTGTTGTTTTTCTGAAAGACGGGTATATGGACGGTAGAAGATAAAATAAATAGATGAAATTGATCTGCGCACCTAACTAATACGTTCGTTTTTTCATTCTTGGAAGTCACGCACGAAGCAAGTAAAAATAATGTCTACTTCGATGTGGGCGATTGCTATTCTCGAAATTTTATGCATGAAAGCAATCTTCATTTCAAAGTATTATGTCATTCTCCTGAACTGATTACAGGATTCAAGGAAAAATAATTTGTTTTTTAGCTGTTTTGTCGCAATCTTTTTATTTGACTGTAACGTGACCCGAGCGCAATTGTACATTTTTATTTTCTTTCGAAACATGTTAGCAACATAACCTTTCGTTAGTTTTATAATGCCAGAGGTGGGTTAGTTTTGATAAATATTTACAAAATTCTTCGTAACCTAATTTCTGGTGAGACGATCCATTTGCAACCCGAATTTCGATTGTAATTGAATAGACCGTACGTGAACGATCTCTGCGCCATCTGGCGTTAAGACCATCGAGTCGATCGCGCACCCCCGATTCAATTACAAAGACGAAGTTCTGCGATGTATAAGTTGAGAAGACGAGAAAGTAAGCCCGCTCGAAGCGAAGAAAAAAGGCTCAACTTGGGAGGCTTATCGCATTTGGGAATTATTCGATCAACTGCGACGATGAAATGCAAAGCCAGAGTCGACACTGGTTTTTCAGAAGTCACCGACAAACTATTTATTGGAAAAACATTCATTTTTGGTTCGATATTTGCTCGCGAGCGGCGGCGGTGGCGGCATTGTCGGTGCAGACTAAATCCGGATTCCATCGACGCGACTCTTTGTCGATTCCATCTCCTCCTCTCCCCCACTCTTCTCCCACCACCAGCATCGCATGCCTTCCTTCGAGATTTCGCTTTCCACCTCGTGCTTTTTCAAATAACCTTTTTGGTGTTCCAACAGTCCAACAGCATCGTATATACTATACGCATTTAGCAAACAAGTTGTCTCTCCATTCTTATTACATCAATGTTCGATCTTCCTCAGCGTGTGTGCCGCGTCCTCTCTAAGGTGCTCCGAAGTGATCTGAAGAGCCGCGCTAACAAAAAGAAATCCGGTTTTCCTTTCAGCTTAGAAAAACTAAGAAGCATTTATGTTTTGAAATGTTTTTGATAATCCCTAGCTTTCCCAAGTAAAGTGTATTTATAATTTTTTAATAAATTCCTGATTTTATTTAAAACGCCAATTTCTATTGAGCTACTTTGAAATTTTCATAACGGACCGACAACTGAAGGTAGTTCCTGAATATTTTTATAGGTATAATTTTTGTTTGTTCAGATATTCGCATTAAATACATTTATCTGACGTATGTTTGTCCATTTTGCGGAGCAGCGTTCGCCGCTTAATGCTATCTCGCATGGAGGTTCAACCCTTTCCGTGTTACTGAGTCAGGTTGTCAATTGGAAACTGTTCCAACTCTGAATACGTTCGTAAATGCTGAAACTAAAATCAGTTGTAACCAATTACATCAGTCAAAGCACTTTTGAGCATACGCAGATATATTAAAACGCCAGCTCATTTTGTAATTCGTACAGGATCGAACACACAAAAGCAATCAAACTCGGAGTTGAATTGTAACTGTATCCTCGTCAGACTAGCGTTTGGAGAGTTGTTCTAGTAAGGTTCCACTCCTCATACATTAACAAATTAAATGTTGCGGATTAATTAGCTGCATACTTGATCTGCTGTGAATGTGGCGTTTAAAAAGCTCCCCCTGATGCTGTACCGCAGTGTCTGTTCCTTCTATTCCTCCCTGAGCGTGTTGGAGATCAGGAAGCTAATATCGACGCATGTATGACATGTATCATGTGTGTTTCAAGATAATTACTGGTTTCGTCAACACTTTACGCCTGCTTTTCCTGTTCCGATCCCGATTATCCGCTTTCAGTCTCGGGAGGATGTGTGGAAAAATGACCTTTCGGAAATGCCCATGTATAATTCCATGTGATGTCCATTCAACATGGGCTCACATCCGCATGGTTCGATGCGTACGGGGGCGGCTAGGCCTAATTCGTGGGGATCGATCCATTTTCCAATTAAATAAAGTTCATTTTCGTGCGAACGCGCGCAACTGCAAACATCAATTAAAAAATTTGACTAATCTATCATTAATTTAAATGCCGTTTTGCCGCCTGCTGACCTGCTTACCAATTTCAGTATCGTTATGGGTCACGCCGAATGAATGTCACACGGCGGCGGTCGATTGCCATCGATCGACTCTTTAAAAACGCCGAGTGCATCCTCGACCGGAAAATATGAGTGCTCTACTACTTGTGGTTCGTTCAACTTTTCTGCTGCATGGTTTGAAAAAAAACTAAAAGTCGCTCAACCTAAAGATAATTTGAAGACTGAACTTGCACCTTTCCATGTCGTTAGAAAAGCACTATAGCGTTGACCAAGAAGCTCTTCGTTACAGTGTTGGTGATAGATAAGATTTAGGCGCGAAACCGAAAAACTGAACGCACCCGACTCCGACGAACGTTCGTATTTTCTGATCGAAGTGGTCGTTCCGTGGAAAGAGCCGGTGTTTGGTCGTTACGGGTTTGTCGCTTCGCTTTTAGATCGCGGCGTTGCCAATAGTCCAATATATATAATAAGTGAAGCGCACGTTCGCTTTATCGACGATGTCCGATAATATCTTTATTTATAATTTCCAATTAACTTTTTGCCGAGCATCTGCGCCGCGCTCTTCAAAGCCATGCCGAAACACGCCGGGCCAGCTCTATTCCGTTTAACGAGAACATTTCAACCCATATAGTGGTGAACGCTTAGAGATGGTTCATGATATTACTTAAGACTGGTTGATTTAATGTTTGCTTCAATGGTATTTCTAATTCAGTTGACTTACGAATTGAACAGTGACTTTGTAATATTTTGAAGTGTTCGTTTTTTTCGGATAGTATTTTTCTATATATATATATTTCGTGGATAACGTTTTATTTGAATTTCGGTTAATTCAAGTCTGCGTATCTACGACCAGTTATCTTTGTTGAAGCTATAATTGACATTCCCTTTATCGAACGCGATAGCGTGTTCTCCTACTTGTCGGCAAATACTTGAGTAGGCAGCGCCGAACGAATCGTTCTCGTCGAATCGACTAGAAAATGTGTATTGATTTTCAAAAATATAAATTGTCCATAAACATAAGCGTAAAGGTTTTATATATTTGATTACAAGTGTAACTATCAATAATCTTAAGTCCAAATTAAGTTAATCCCATTAATAAATCTCCAAAATTAAATTCGATTGCACAATTTACGAAACATACTTCTCATAAATTATGGGTGCAGCGCGCATACGCATTTTTATTTTTAAAGTAATTGTCGAAATATTCATTATTCTATTCATACAAATCATTTGTCAATCATTTAGAGAAAATGCGCATGCGCTCTGCACCATTTGCCCTAACACTGTTGAGGTAAGCATACGAATTATATGCAGACCGCAAAACAAAATCAGTTCGAAAAATTAAAGCCACTCCTATCTGCATGAATATAGGTATTGGCATCTTGTGCTATCGGTAGATGGCGTAGCCGTCGTCTGCCTTTTTTGTTGCTAGTTTGACAAGGCCCATTTTTACGTTTTACTCCTTGGAAATGTAATTATGTTTCTTTCACGAGTTTCTCTTATTCGTGTTTCTTATTTACGAGTTTCAATCGATGAGAGCACAGCCGATACGATAGTACTCGGCGTATCGGCTGTTCCCATATCGCATTTCTCGTCAATTTTGCAACGTGACATATTCAACATTTTCTGGTGTTCATTCTAACCAAAAATTGCATATGCTGTATGCTGCAGCACATTGCTGCAAACAGCCAATAGGACAATACAAAAGTGGTTCGCCATTGTAGATGCACGCACAGGGGGGGGGACCTCCTTGTCACTTTCCATTAATCAGGTGCTAGTAACCTCGGGAGTCTTTTTATGTTTCGATTTACTTCCTCGTGGCCGTTCGCTCGTTCTGACGACCCGGGCCAGGTTGTGCTTGCACGCTTGTTGGCGGCGCACACGTACGTATACCTCGGCTAAATTACTGCAAACCCGTATTGAGTCGGGGGGGGGGACTGACTTTTTTGTGTGTTATATATGGTCGGACCATTTGTCATCGAAACGCGGGGAAATCGAAAATGAAGTCCATGAATTTGGAGTCCCCGACACTTAACGTCGCCTACCGAACGACCTAATTAATTTAGCGCGCTTCTTCGAGTTGGGCAGAGGGGGTGGCGATGGTGCCTGGTGGGGAGCCAATGTCCCAGGTCTGAATCATCGCTACGCCTAGGTGCACACTTTAGGAAAATTGATTGTACATATCAACGCTAGATGGCGCCCTACGAGATGATTAAATTACGTCTTGTAGTTTTTCCACCGGGATGTTTGTCGAATTTGGCCTCAAACAAAATTAAACATGATTAAACGCGGATTTTGAGAGCGCCTGGAATTTTTAAATTTTCTGAAGTCTTACTTAGCTCATTGTTTGTTTTAAAAGGATTTCACAAGCAAACAGATCAATTATTACGAGCAAAGGGTTTGCTAATCAGGTGAATTGATGCTCGGTAAGCTTCCTGAAACTCCGTTTTTAAATATTGTCAGTTGCTTTTTAATCACAGAACAATCGTTGTACATTTCGTCGCCGAGGACGGTATGTTAATCCTATTTGCATACAAAAATAATTAAGATAGGATGTCTTGAATATATGCCATAAAATAGAATTTGTGCCCGGGACAGAGCCGGACGAAAAAAGACGAACAGAGTCGGCGACAAATCTTCAAATAAAATAGTAGAACTATTATTCAATGCCTCGGTAAATATAATTATGAAATTATTTTAAAAATAGTTTTAATTTTCCACGGAAGTTGAATATGTGGTAAGTGTGAATCGTCATCTTTGTTGTTTTTCGTCAGTTGCAGTGGTTTTCAATTTAGTTAATTATTATTCAATAATAGTTATGCTATTTTATTTGAAGAGTGTCGCCAGATCTGTTCGTCCTTTTATCGTCCTGCGCTGCCCAGGACACAACTTCAATGTTATTATTATTTGCATACGGTGGTTTCAGGTCCTGTTCTGCTGTAAGCGCCATCTAGCGTTGGTGCGAACTCCACTTTTAAGGAAAAGCGGGTGTGCGAGGGCGCGATTTGCCGAGGCGGGCCCCACCGGTGTCGACAGGCAACGGATATGCATTAATTTCCAGTCTCTAGGGGGGGAGAAGAGATGAGTCACGAATGGGGTGGCACGAGGGGATGGGATGCGAGTTGTGAGAGGCGGCGGTCGTGTTTGCGCCGTAAGACGGCCCACTCCAATGAAGTGCAAGCGTAGAAGACGGCAGAAATTAACAGATCGCAATGTAACGAAGTTCACTGTTAATGAAATTTCGATCTCCAAACACTTATAATTTTCTTTCTTGATCGGTGCGGGGAAGATCTAAGTGACGAGTCCATCCTGTAATTAAGTATCGCATACGGCGAGCTACCGGTGATAAGAAAACATTTGTTGGTTGTGTCTTCTCATTTGTCGGATCCAAAGATTAGTCTTCATTATCGTGCTTGCACAAACAACATTGGCGCCGTTTTCAATTGGGCTTGCATTTTGGGGGAAATTTATTGTCTCCACCAGTTTAAGAGTAAAGCTAAGTCTGATAAAAATAATTAGAAACTCTATATCTGACCCTCCCGCCTATAAGGATGTTAGTTGAGACGCGACTGATAGTTTTAGTGCGAGTAATTATTTATTAGCCACCTGGTGGGGAAAGTTGTAAGCGTGCGTTAAACTTAAGTGTGTGCTGCAAACCATCTTTTTTTGGTAAGCATGTGTGAGATCGATCAAAAGGTTTTAGGGTGCTAAGTACCGAATTTTCTGGTTTTGTTAAAGTACAGAGTTTAAAGAATTATTGTTATTTAAAACTTTAGGAAGTATCGCAGTAAATGCATAATGAATTAAAAACCGTTAAAAAACTGAAATGTTCATAGATCTGGCGATTGCCGCTCACTGACAAAATTCGAGCCATTCGAGATTTTACCACCACGGTCGCTGCGATCGGCACGTGCCACGTCGCATCTTTTTCGACGTACACCCCAATACAAGTACATATATTACCGTGTTGGCTTGCTCATTAGTCTGCGTTAATATACTGCCACCTATCGGCAATTACGTTCGCTCATCTGGGGAGGCGCGCCGCGACCGAGGGAACACTACCCCCCACCCCACCCCATTCCACCACCACCACCACGACGCCAGAGACACAATGTTCCCATCCTTGTCAGACCTCCACCCGCGCATGCACGGCGCACGTGCAGAACGCGCGCGCGCGCAGCGAATGATAAAGTGCGGGCGTGGAACGACACGGGCGCGAGCGCGAGCGCGCGCGCTACCAGCTAAATGAACTCGACTAAATTCAATTTGATTGCATACCAACAACGATATTAAATGTAGACAATGTCGAAACACATCTCGGGTTACAAAAGCGAACGGTAATTAAGAAGGCCGCACAGGACGAGGAGGGGAAAAAAATATATTGCGCCGAGCAACTGAGGCAATTGAATGAGGAATGCTATTCAAATTTGTGCCGTGCGCGTGCGGGCGCTGAGCACATGTAGTCGAGGCGCACCAACCCCCCGAAAACTTCGATTCAGCCCCTAGCTCACTAAATAACCACCCCATCCCTTCTATGAGATAGCAGCTGCTGTTGTCGTGGCAGCGTACCAAATACAGGGAGGGGGGGCGGTGATGGCGAGGTTGCTATCAATCTTCAAGTACAACCACCCAAATCCCACCCTCAATTCTCCTCCTCACTCGTCCCTACCCCGCCGCCACCAACACAACCAATAACGAAGTCTTTCCGGTTTCATGCGTAGAGCCTGCTTAGGATTTTGGTGATTAGGTGAGCGCCTAAAAATGGGGTTTGGTTTTCAGGTTTATGAAAATACTCGTATTTCTTCTAGTTGTCGTGGTGTGCAACAACTCTCTGATTTGGTGTCTTTGATTGGTGCGTGATGTTTGTAAACAGCAAATCGAAAATTTGGTGTTCAACCAAATCAAGATAGTCAAACATCCCCAAAGTAAACAAATCAGGTGTTTGCTTGTCTGTGGTAGTTAGATGTTTCATAAACTATATCGAATGAATTAATTGAATGGATGTTTTGAGCTTTCGAGCTATTCGGCGGATATGGATCGAATGAATTGCGAATTCAGCATTTCTGAAGGAAGTTTTTTGTTTCTCGATAATTCATATTTGTCTAAAAACCAACATCCATTCGATATTCTGTAATTATTTCGCATGCTTTTTTATGAGCGACCATTTCGTAAATTTGTGCTAAAATATTGAACCAAGATTGTATCTTATTTTTCGACCACTATTCAATGTAGTTAAAAGCATCACAGAATATCCTGTAGTGTATGTTACTACAGGAGATTCGGTGTCCCTTTTAAGTGGTCAGCGCTGAGTGAGGAGAAAATTTTCACCAGTACCCCGAATCAGAGTATATCGAGAACCCGCGCTGGGAATCAAACCCGGGTTAGTCGCACCGCAAGTTTGTCGCCATTCCGACTTGTCGAGCCCGTCAATTCATACACATTAAATGTATTCAAATTAAAAATATTATCTCTACAATAAATCTCTACGTTGGAAAAATTGTTTTGAAAATGTTTATCATTATTTAATTTGAGGTAGACCCGAATGAAGTAGCGTCCGCATTCTCCATGGAACGCTTGATCGGCGGAAGAATTCCTACTTTAATTAACTAACATATCTTTGCATTTTGCCAATACAGTATTTTGTAAATGTGGTTGTACGAATCCGCGTTAAACGTATCCGCGACCAAACTCAATCTGGCGGCACTATAGGCAAGCCCGGGTGTTCGCTCATTGTATGGGGCGACCAGCGCTATTGTTAATAGAAAAGCCAAGTACGTATTCGCGAAGAGGGAATGAAATGCCGAATCGGGGGCGCTCCAAAAGCGCGAAGGGACGACGAACAACGGAGAATGTCGAAATGGAACGGCATTCCATCGACTTTGCCGGCTAGTGGCGAGGATCTCTTTTTGTTCTGATGGTGCTTCTAATGCGCGCGCGCCGGACACCGCCCTCCTCGATGAGTCCCGCTTCGTCTTTCTCTGCCCATTGGCTACATTTCGAATGACTTTTTCGGCCAGCAGAGGCCATCGCCGGAGAGTGTACCTGCTGCGGTATGCGATCGCCGATCTAGGCGAAAAGCGTCCCGATGAGTGGAAATTCCGAACTCCACGAGAGAGTTTTTCGCTTTTCGAACTGGAGATTCGCCGTCGTGGAAAACGATCCTCGGCCGTTTCAGTTTTCCGTCTCTCGCTATTTTGGTTGCGTGATAACAGCGGACGTGTTCGATAGCCGTGTGGCTTGAAACAATATACGATTTCGGGTTTCCAATTGCCGTCCTGAGACCGGGTGTCCTAACAACGATAACGTAAACCCCGAGAGAGAACTTCATATCTAATTTGTGAGAAAAATAGTAACGTTCGAGCACAGCATTTCCCCCCTTTCAACGGGATGCGAACTCTCCGATCCAGAATCATCAGATAGTTTATTATATGATCTCAGGTAGGAATGGGTTTAGTAACGAAGACCATCAAAAACAGATTATGATTTGTAAAATTTCATTGAGTGGTTTCGTAACTGTTCGGGAAAACGATTTTTCAGTTTGGGCTCAAAAACGAATTAACTTCTATAGAAATGTATTCAGGGATGAGTAGACATCAAATTTATAAAAATAGAGATGTCTCAAAGAATATTTTGCAATCCACGAACTGCTCTGCAGTTAAAAGCGGGTTCCTCCTTTTTGACACCCATCGCTCATCATTATTCAACACTTTAATATCGGCAACATCCTGTCGGATTGTTTGCTGACATGACGATAACACAGTCTGTCGTTTCTATCCTCCTGAGACACCAACTCTGCTTACACATATTCGAAAGAGATTTCTAACGACGGCTACTCGATACAGTTAGAATGTCATGAGCATCTGTCAATTTCTGGATTTTAATTGGGCGAAACAATTTATTTTCAGTATTTTTTTTATATTGAGTATATGTTCACAATCATTAATTTTTGTAGCTTTTATTAGGCGTGGGGTTCAGGAGGGGAGATATAAATGTATAACTGGTGAGTGGGGTGAGTGTGGGAGTGGTGAGCATGCGCAGTTTAGACCTCGTGTTTGACAATGGCGTTAAGAATGCGCGCAACGTTTCATTCACTTCGTGAGAGGATGGTTCTTCTGGATTTTTCTTATTGGCGACGCTCCTCTCTCTCTCTCTCTCTCTTTCTCTTGGAACGGCAAAGTCTCGCTCGTTATCGGCCACATCCACGCCGAAAAAGGTAATTAAGGAGGCCGAGAATTCCAGCGCGCAAGAAATACAAATTACACATTTAGCATTATTATTATTGTTGTCGCTGCCATGCACTGCCATTGTTTTTGTTGCACATGCGTGTGTGTGTCAACGCCTGTAGGTATACAACACACTAAGCGCACATACATGTACAGACAAGCGTCAGCGACGACGACGACGACGACGGGTCGTCTTAATATTACTCGTGCCGCCGCCCGAGACGTGCGTGCGTGCGCGTTCAAATAAATGTCTTGTCTTCGGTCTGACACATTCGGGGACGCTACTGGCGCATTACGGAGTCAAATGCGCTGGATGTGGGGGGACGTGCACCGGGCGAGATGGAAATGAAGCGAGACATGTTGCGTATAGGTTAGGGAAAATGTCAGCAGCAGCAACAACAACAAAAAAAAATTCTTACCCATGATGGTGGCGCATAACAAGTGCCTGCACGCACAGCGCAGCTTATTCCGGAAAATATTCAGCGTACAATAAACTAGGAAATTTAAATTTTATTCGCAGTTATTGTGGACTAGAACGCTCATATCTGAACGAGCGAACTGTGTGCCCATAACACAGAGACGCAAATGTTAGCTGCCCCTTATAAAGTGTTGTTACGCCCGTGTTACTCAACAGTCATCATCTATTGCAAAGAATGATTTTGAGGACCCTCATTCTTGGAAGTAGGTGCCTTCTCCCATTGAAAAATTATAGTTGGAAAGCTTCACTGCAACGCACGTTTCATGCAGACCGTGTTGCTCATCCTTGTTGTAAGGCAACCACACATCACACAGCTGCTATGCGCCAGTTCTTATCACTAAAACATCTGGGCGTTCAAAAAGTTGCACCTGCTTAAGAACTTTATCTATTATCTATTATCTAGAAAAGCATTTCGACTAGTTAGAGATGTTATTAAATGTATTAAAAATGTCCGATAGTAAAATTCATGTTAGTATACCCAACTTACGGACATTTTCCGACTCTTTTTTTTACATTTTTCCAACTAGTCTGAATATTTTTATTGGTGTTACACCTGTTTCGGCGTGTTTTAGGCACCATTTTGTTTATAATTTGTCTTTGTTTTTTTCGATTGAATGGAAGACTAATCATCAGATGGCGCAGTTGGTTAAGGGACTGACTGTGGTTCGGCGGTCCCGGGTTCCTTTCCCGGCGCGGGCTTTGGCTCGGGGTTCTGGTGAAAATGTGCCTCTCACAAAGTGCCTAAGCACTGAAAGGGGTACAGAATCTTCCTGTTGTGATCCGTCACTTCAGTGAATTCATCATCAATCATCATCATATAAATATATAGTCATTAAAATTTGCGAACAATTACTGTTTTGTGTTTGTCGATATTTGGAGAAACATTATTCCGTCAGATTTGAAGAACACATGTCCTGTATCACAAGAAATGTACACCCAAGTTCTGCGCTCTGGTTTGGGTTGGGGGTATTGAACTGCACATTCAGGCCTGCTTTGTTGTTTGCAATTAAACCTTAGACTGGCAATCGTTGGACGCGCGCGCGCGCTTTGAGGTGCCAGAACAAAAGCGCAACCGTGTAGCTGTGGCATTGTCCCATATTGGTGGCGTCATTGATACGTTTTTGTGCAATTCATTCGACAAGTCACCGTAATGCGAGATGAGCTCGTCCTAATCCCATGGCCAGCTGTGCCGTTTTCGCTACACGTAGCTCATTTATTTTCATTCGTGGTCAACGTAGATCGTGGTCGAGTGGGCGTATCGTGTTTTTGGGGTGGTGGTATTGCGGAATCCGTGTTCTTTAAAAAAGAAAAGAAAAAAAAACACTAAATATTTCAATTTGAGCAATGGATCTAATAATATGTGCTAGCAATTCGTTCATTGCTCGTTATTTCACGCGTTAAATCCTGGCGTTTTTTACTCACAAGACGAAAATCTATTTGTCTAGTCTGGCTGCGTTATCTTGTCCAGACAAGATATGGAAAAAATTGCTCTGAGATTAACGTTAAGGGAATCTAAATTCTTTCTTGACAGTTGCTAACTTCGGATCCATTTGGCTAACGTGAGATCAACACGATGTGCTAGAATTACCTGTACGGGGGGAGTATTTATCATTGAGATTTCTTAATTTGTGATTATCTACAAGGTTCTTAGAGTGTATCCATGTTAGTGCTCAACAGTATGTGTTGAACACATTTTCACTATTATCCAGGAATCGAATCCGTGACCACAGAGAGGTAACTCAACCGACTAGGTACAAGTTTGGAAGTCAGTCAAGCAAAAATAAGAGCAAGAACGGTATATACAGTTGTAAAAAACGCATGGTACAAATCCCTACTGAACGTCAGTCAACAAGTAACCTTCTAGTCGGTCAGTTATTAACATTTATATAGCTCTTAAGTAATTGATTATTGTCATTTGTATTTTTTGCATGATAAATTGTCATTTCCACGTATCGTATAACTATACCAACAATCTATAGGTATTGCCATAAGCGTAACTGGATGCTCGTGACTGCGAACAGTTGCCCGGCAACATTAACCCCGAAAGTCACAAACAGAAGGCCGTAAATTTAACGGCCGATCCATTATATATGTATATGCTTATAACCGTTCGCGCCCCCCTATCACGCAACAAGGGTGGCGGCAGGGCGGCGCTGACCTAAACGAAGAATGATACCACGTTGATGACTCTCGTAAACACACCAGTCCGCTAAATAGAGCAGTCATGTCGAACCCTTCCTCCACCTCTCTCTCTCTCCCCCCCCCTTCTTCATTCTTTGCAGCCGCTCTTCCGATACACCCATATGGTTATATTGAACATCTTATGAGTTAACGGTCTTGACCGAATGTATAGTGGCACGCGAATATGCGCTGAACAGGATTATTGATATTCGCATTTTTCTCGTATTTTCGACACCAAGTCGCTACCAATTTGCCTAGAGTATAAATTGGACAGAATCATTTCTAATAAACAAACATATTCTTCAATTGGACAGTGTAGATAACAACTCCGAGTTCATTTTTTACACGATTCATTTGTTTGGCATTTAAATTGCTGAGATTATTATTTCTTTTTCCCCCCCCCCCCCCCCCAATCAATTGTAGTCAATCGCACTACAACTTACGCACTACAGGCGTTACGTGGTGCTTAGGCACTATGCGAGGGGCACGACTAGCACCCCGGAATCGAACCCGAGACCGCCGAGCCACAGTCAGTTGCAATACTTCTGGGCTACGACGAGTCGCACTTAAGACGTAAACGATGTTGTATAGATTTTCAATGAAATTACGTTCAAACGTCTTACCACTTTTAAAGTAGCTATATATTCTGGATTTCATATGGTGTATCCATATAGTCAAATATTCTGACAGTCTTGCCAACTCTGACGTCGTCGTCCAGTCGTGTCCTGGGTTTTACCGGGTTTTGACCTTTCTTTGTGTTTTAGTCAATATTCAGTTTGAATGCATATAGAATTTCTTAGACTGGGTGATCAAATGTTTGAAAATTAGCTTTCGGTGTAGATTGTCGCTCTGTTATCGCTCCATTATACAAAATTACGTGTCTGAGTATTCGAGGATTCATCTGGGCAGTACAGTACGTGTACGCAAGCGGCAAATTATCTGGCAAGAAAATGGCAACAGATCTGGAAATCCTGGCTGTAATGATTAGCGATAACCGAGATGACGTTCCGCAATATACGAACTTGGCGCGCCGTTGATTAGGGCGAGCTCGGCGAACGACTGGCCGAGCGGAAAATAAGCACCGTGTCGACTGCCTTTTAAAAGCCTGCTGAGAACCTCGAATAGCCGGGACTCGCCTGTCCCCCATTGTAAGTGACTTGGAGTTGGATGGGAGTGAGGGCGAAGGGGGTGGTAGTGGAGGGGTTGGGTTGAGGGATTGTAGCAGCGTCTCAAGACTATTCGTGGTGGCTGGGCGGAATAACCATCAGCAAAATGCAGGTTGAGCTCCTTCGCTAAATGTTGATTATAGGAGAGCGCGGCTGCCCCGCCATCGGAGCGTTAATCCGCAATGAGATGGGTCTTCTCCGTGTACCACCGAGGAAAAGACGTATAAAGTGTATATTGCGGGTACCGACTACGTGTGAGAACATTATTCGTGTACAAATGGTAGATTTTTCCGTTTTTGGGTGATGGCGGCTTCTGCTCGGGGCGCGCAAATTGTGGAGTCAGTCTCGCAGGTGTAATAATTTATTACATCAACTGAGAGAGCTGGACATTTTCAATTTGACTAACGGGTTACCACGTCGTTGCTCAGTTGATTGGAGGTTCGTTGACGTGTGGTTCGACTATCAAGCGTTCAATTCACGACGCGGTTTATTGGATCACGGGCAAATGGATGACAACATCTGTTTCCAAATTGTCTTGAGGCACCTTGGAAGTACACTTGTGTACTATGTACAAAAATGAAACGAATTAATGGTTAATTGATTAATGAAAATAGTAATCATGCACAAACGAAGAAGTAGTATAAATATTTAAGAAGCATCTATGGGTTGCATATATCCTGTGATTAAAAACATGAACCTTTTCACAAATCGAAATGGAATTGAATGAAATTGGGGAAAACAGTTTTAAATATTAATTTTTCCAGATATGTTTGCTTCTGAAATACCTTGTAGTTTCAGAGCCCTTCAAATAGTCAATTACGTAATTATTTTGTTCTATTAGTTCAAACGTCCGAAAATGCTAGTAATTTTTAGTTTACTTTCTAAAGTGATCAATGTTTTCATTGCATCACAAAATAGCTTGCCCTATGTCTGATACTAGCCTCGACGCATGATTAAACAATAATTTTATGGTTTGACGACTACAGTCGTCCACGTCGCCGTCATAGACATAAACGGTTGCATTTGTGAATCCACATTTAGCGGTTATCTCCTGAAACAAGAAGCGCTTTACTTCTCGAGCTACGCCAACATTCGTATGTTCGAGGTGGATTTCCTGTTTTTCTTATCGAAATCCATTACGTTTTAGACACATCCGTGTTAACACGAGCTGGACTTGATAAGTGTAATTTATATACCCAAGACTGAAGGTCCGTTTAGTTCGCGAGGTCGGCGTCGGGGCCTTGTGCGCAATTGCGATGGCCTCGATTACGGTATGAGGATGGTCTGTCCATGGCCGATTTTGTGTCCGTGGCCATCGGCAGCGTATGGAATATGCTCCACAATAATAAACGTTATAATGAGGCGGCACTTGCTCATTCAAACGGAGCAATCGGCGCATCATTGACTACAGGAAAGTGGAATATATTGTACATGTACTGTATAGATGCGTGTGTGTGTGTGTGATGTGGTCATTACGATTAATAATAACCCAGAACGAACTGCTCTCTTTTAGGTGGTTGCTGCATCGGCTAGTGCCGTTTATTGTGCCATAGTCCGTTGGTCCCGCTGGACTGAACTTCTCCTGTGATCGGTCATTTTTATATTCTTTTGTAGTTGACAAACGGTCGCAATTTTCGTATCGCCCGCAACTATTTCATCATAGCAAACGTCATCAATTTGTCCACGTACATAAGTTGCAGGTGTTGTCGACATACGAACGTATTAAATCATCTTCATCACTTTGCCGCCTTCTTGAATTATATAGTTGGTCATGCATCGCTATGTCCATTTTTTATATCAGAACTAGCTGTAACATAATTTTATCAGAAATGAGTTAAAGAAAGGCGTTTAACGACATCGGCATATGTAGCATATATACTGCTCATGGTGTTATCTAACAAATAGGTGAAGGAAATAAAATGATCGTTTATTATTTTTCTGGTTGTTTGTTGCACTTTAAACATCTGGCAGCATTAAACAGATGTCACAGTTATGTATAATCTTAAATGATTATTTGTCCATGATCCACCATCCAATTAGTGCCCACAATTAGCCTTTGTTTCTGCAGAAAGAAATGAGTAGCTCCGTTTTTGTAATTAACTTCTAGAACTCCATATGTGTAGCGTACGAAGATAAATTCATATTCCCAAGGTAGTAGTTGGTAAACTCTCTCTCTCTCTCCGACCTTTCTATCGCTCCGATTTCGATCTTGCAACCGTTCTTGTGATTGACATTCTGAAAATCGTTTCGCCTAAGAGTACAGTAATTGACGTTAATCAGACAAAGTATCTCTGAAATCAATTTCGAAATGGTTGGGCCCCGTCGTGTAGACGTCCGCGTCCATTTGAGACAGGGTAGACATTATGATGTCAAGTGTACTTGCATAGCCATTCGCCGTTTTGCAATCATGATGGTACACTAAACCTTGATCGTATTTAACCCTTAATGCAAGAAGTTGCAGACCGTTTAGTATTTGTTTCTTGAGCAGCATAAATAGTGAATTGTTGGAAATAATGAATTATGAACACACAATTTTAGACGATTACGAAAATGTAATGATATAATGGTGGTCAAATGTAGTTTCATGAAAATTTCTAATCTTGAGTTTCTATCTAAACGGTCGCGCTTGTGCGAAACCGTTTCCTTAAAGTAGCTTATCAACGCTGTACGTTATCGTTTAACCGCACAGCAATTTTGGACCCTCGCCATACCACCTTATAGACACTTTAATATTTCGACGTACGCGCCTCGTACTCCTCACGAACTAGACTTGAAGGGCTACTCAATTAGGGGCAAATCTATTTACCGCACATGCGGTACAGAGTATCAATGGGAAACTCTGAGGTTTCTGCAGCTCCGTCACTCAAGACGATCGACCACGAGAAAAAATTTGAGATCACTGGTTGCGTTTCATCAATCCCTGATCCCTCCTTAGCTTCCTTAGAAATTCGGTGATCTACTAATATATGTGCTACTAATATACGTGACTGACGTATTGGTAGTGGTGATAGCGATTGAGTTAAATTCATATTTCATCTAAAATTGTAACTATTGGTGAGATTTTGAAATTTGTTAGTTGCGAAGACGGTCTCATAATGATTGTTCAGCTACTTATTAAATGTGTCTTCTCTATTTAAAAGTTACAAATTATGTAGCTGATGGTTATGTCAAATCGTAATCGATGAATATCCCCTCACATAGGGCCTAAGCTCTGAGAGGGGTACAGAATCTTCCTGTTGTGATCCGTCACTTCAGTGAATTAAAAAAAAAAAAAAAAAAAAAAAATATAAGCAATCAATATTAACATGCTTTTCTTGTAGTCTGAACATGTACTGTGATAATCTAATGTGGTTCAGCAAATGTCCTGCAGACTCAATGACCAATGAACCAACAATGCAAATCACAAAATTCATTAGGACTGTTATTTCCTATTCATAAGTAGAATACTAAATTGTTATCCTTAACTTGAACGTAATTAATATGTGTCTGTACACTTAATAAACTTGAATTTATCAAAAAATCAATACGTTACCAAGGTCATAGGATATCATGATGTTGGTGGCTTTGGCTAATGAGCTTCTGTTCTTAAGCAGTCTATAGATATCAATGGACGAGACAGCCACCACCACCACATCCTTATTTATTTATTGGCCATAACGCGTGATGCCGAATAGATTATGCAAATAATAACATTTACATTTTATCGCTGCCAAGAGGTTCTTAAGATCAGTACACGCGACCCATTTGAGACAAAACACCTATAGAGAAACTGCGTACGTATAGAGAAACTGCAGCGTCACACTCTGGCGTCTATCAGAATTAGCATGTCTGTAGCCGGCCCGACATTGTTGTCAAATTAACAAAAAGGCTCCCAGTATTCAATATGACACTTTAAACTCAATTAGGCAAAACTGTACTGCACAAACGTCTTGTTAAATCGACTGAGTTGAGTTCACGACTCTCCTGTGTACATGGGTGAGATCACGTCAAGTGTGGATGAACGTCAAAGTGCGTGGGTGTGTGCAGTCGAACGGGCATAAAATGTTTTATAACTGCAAAAAGGCAAGCCGTTAGTTCTAATAGATAACGCGACAATATGCATAAAATAGAGCAAGGAATATATCTTCAAAACAAGACAAAAGGTGTCGGATGTCTATAATTTCTTAACAAGAGTTTCGTTTAGCAAACATGATGCTATGCTCAAAACAGAACTTAGCTACAGGATGTCTGGAAGATATTTGAACACCTTGCAGGGTTTGTAAGGGGACGATTTTATTTTTCAATACGGAAATGCGGAAGCATTTTTTGTTCCTGTTTTTTTATGCGAGCCAATATTGCAGCTACGTATAGCTGGGACAGCCGTAAAACGTGTCTAGTGTCGTAATGAAAAGCCTAGTGGCATCGGCGCTCCCCTCCCTCCCTGGTTCTGACAATTGCGGCCAACCCCATAAGTCATTTTTTTTTGCCGGCTGGCCGTGGATCGCCATAATGAGCGTAATAGGAGACTCGGGCCAAAGCCCAATGCACACACTCCGCAAACACAGTTCCTCATCCTCAATTGTGCCCGTGCCGTCCGCCGCGACCAAAACGAATGCGTAATCAATAGAGCAAATAGACGTTTCGTCGATAAAAGTAACTCTCAACCGTAGATGACAACAACTAACTGCGACGGCAATCCATTTTTTTTTGGCAGAAAACCCTAAAAACAAAGTAACCGGGGGGGGATTATTATTTTTCCCTGGCACCGATTGTCATTCTCGCATTACGGAGGCCGATCACACGCGTTTCAAACTGCAGAACGCCCACGCACACTCCTTTATGATGAAGCTACTGATGAGGTGGCCTCCTAAACAAGAAAGGCAGTCACTCTCTCATACACGCCCAAATAAATCGGTTTCGGTTGAACATTTGATTTGTACTCGTAATATTAACCAGTAGTAGCATTTCAAATTGGCGATACATAACACAGTGCAACGAATTTTCAATTCGATCAATTTTATATTATCTATGTCATGCCAGCTTTGTCGATTTTCAATGGAAGTATAATATTTAAATTTGATAACACTACTGTCAAGTGTTAAGCGAAATGCGGCTTTCCGCACGCCGAGACAGATAAAAACTTAATTTAAAAATATTCCAATTAGATGCGATCGCAGTCTAGTTTGGAATAGTTTTAATTAACAATACTGTCGTTTAAAAAATGTATTGTTTCATGTATAATTATTGTGGTGAAAGTGCAGCTAGATAGAATATATTATAATTTAAATTTTTGAAGTTAGGTCGTCGAGGATGGTGTTTTTACATGTGCAGGTACGCCGTACGTTCTTTTTAGTGCATTCGATGATAACCACCGTTGTTGTAAGCTGATCTAATTCATCTTTACGTACAGTATGTGTACATGTATGATACATGTACATGTACTATACAAGCACGTTTGCATCGGGCCCACCAAAAATAAGATATGCGGCCTATTAACTTTGCAACAGTTCAGCGCAGGCCTAACAGGGCTCGTTTAGGGAAAGGCGCCGGTCAGTTGCCTGCGCCCTACATAACTCGTTCCGGTTTCTATGGATCGGTTCATCCAGAACCTTTTACACAGTTCCGCTCAACTATAATGCTACTTTTAATGACTCCTGATTAAGTTTTACAGCCGACATCCACATACGGCGACTGCCAACTCTCCAAGTCTATACAGATGTACAACACATATATATAAATATATACACGTATATACTTGTGCATGTGTATGTACACGCACACACATACGCGTACAACCAGTGAGATTATTGCTCAGACATTAGCGCGACAGCGCAACCCTAAATTACAATTAGCCCTCGTATTGTGTTATTCGCTGCCACCGAGTTGGATGCCAAAGGAAACATTATGTTCCGCGTCAGACTACACTATGTACGACACAACCATTGAGATATTGGAGTAGACCCCGTAACTGGACTATGTTTATTCCCCTGGTCAAAGTGGGCTATGTTAGATAACAGTGGTTGAGTCGAACATCGATGGATTTGTATTTCATAAGTTCGGTGTTTTTTCCGTTAATTTCAACGTAAATTTTTTAGCCAACGTTTGTTCTTTTGGCGATTTAATTCCACTTGGGCTGTCCACTGAATTTCCTAAGAGATATTCGCTGCTTGAAGTTCAACTTTATTTTATTAAATTCAGTTCAGGACAGCTATGAATCTAAGAGTACCTCAAGCCTTCTTCCGCACGCCAGTACATTAGTTTTACAGTCAATGTGTTGTTTTAAATTTACTCCTGTCAAGTTAAAAAGATCAGTGGAGTAAAATTAAAACTGGGCTCAATTATTGTTGAAGATATTGGATTTATTCCGTCGACCGCCACTAGATATCTATCCCTTTTCCAATTCCTTGGCCACATCTGTAATTGGTGGGATGATCATGTGCGGTCGAGCACGCATCAGCAGTTGTTGGGGGAAAAGGGGGACAAGTTAAAAAAAACACAGGCATCTACTTACTTTTTAGTAATAGTCGTGGGGAAACAGTGAAGGAGGGAAGGGGGAGCGCATTTGATTCTGCGATCCAAATTGAATTAACTCCGCCGCCGGAACGCGGAAATATGGCGATTACCGCGAGCGCCAAATTGGCAATCACAACGAAGCCAAAAGAAACTCTTTTAAACACATGCCAAAATTATTGCCTCGAAATTTGCAGGTATCCAGTCACCGACGGAACTCCGTGTATGTAGAGAGGTAGGCCAAGCTCTGGTAGTCGTTAGACACTTCGCGTAGGCATAAGCAAGAATTACGACGGTCATGAAATGGCGAGAATTTTATGCGCTTTTTAAAAACTATGACGCTGTTTATTGCGTCTCGTGCCGATATAACAAACAGTCAAAAAAGCTAATTAGGTAGAAAGATTATTGCCAAAAATAACGGGCAGCAACCACATTTATGGGCCCTTGCCGAACAAAATTCAATTATATTGCAAACATAGCCAATAGTAATCTGAGGATGAATTCAAGGCGCCATGTATGTGGAGCGATACGTGTATCCCTAAAATAATGGCGGTACTTTTACTAACGTCGACAGCAGACTCATTTGTTAGCATTATCAGATAACGATTTTTTTTCTATTTAGTTTTTAAAAAAACGTATGTTCGGAGACACGCATACGCTCACGGAATTCCCTATGTTTAATCATACGCTGAATGTATTGTAATTTTTATTCTGTCAAATTTCTAATGCAACTTTATTGCTAATGTGTGCTGTTTTATGTTTGTAATAGCCAAATAAACTATTGGCTTTTCTTTTTTATTGTTTTCAATTTATACTGCTCATTACAAACTCAATCAAATAATAGGAAATGGTAAATTCGGGACAGCACCGAATGAAGAAGACGAACCGAGTGGCAACTCGCTTTAATAATAATATTTTGCTATTATTTAATTAGAACTGGTAATTGCGAAAAATATAGTTTCGTACAGACCGGGAGTTAAACCATGGACAAAACCTTTTTGCACGAAACTATATTTTTTGCAATTACCAGTTCTAATTAAATAATTGTAAAATATTATTAAAGCGAGTTCGCCATTCGGTTCGTCTTCTTCATTCGGTGCTGTCCCGAATTCACCATTTCCGATTAATCTCTAACAAATCTTTCTCATCAATCAAATAAGGTTCAGCGCATTTTTATGTATCGTGTTGGGTGTTTATTCTGTTTATATCTAAAAAATATTCTATCTACGGAAGTCAAATGCTTTTGAGAGTGTAGCAGGTCAACTACAGTGGGTAGTCTGAGCGCCTGCTACGAAATTAATTACCACTGACATTGTTGAAAATAATTTACGAGTCAATTTAATTTTAAGAAACAGTTATTAAAATGTAATTTTCATTTCAGATAAAGGTAGATACAGTCAATGTATTATCTATGATTCGTCTATTCAGAAAAGTTTTTTTTTTGGTTAATGACTTTCATGCGCTTCATGAATCTCAAGCCCAATTTTGTTACTTATCTTTCACGAACTGCAGCTGTGAATTTCAGTAGTGGTCCGAATCCAGTTGATTCGGTCATTTCAATCCAGATTTCACCGCAATGTTGTGAGTTGTGGTGACGTCACAGAGCGGCGGTCATTAATATACTCTGCGAGATTCCATTTGGGTGGGGCGAGTAGGGAGAGGGGGAGGTTAGTGGAGCAACGCATTCTGTTCGAATTATTGCAGCTTTCTGCTCACATCGCCCTATTAATAAGAACTTCGATGCCGCCGCTGGCCATTTCTCGAGCGCACTGAAGATAAATTTTTTTGGAAGCCGCAGCTGCGAAGAGGCCCGACCTGAAAAGCACGGCACGCAATTGGATGCAAATTTCCGGCGATTGCCATGACGTCGGTGTATTTGCGTTTTAGGGAGAGGGTATCCCACGCGCGTTTCTCACGGTTTGAATACTTCTCATTCGCTTTCGTAACCTCTCCAAGGAGGTTTCACTTGAGCGCAAGAATTTGTTCCGAATTAAAGATGCCATGTGTTGATGGGCCAATGGAGGATGCGATTTTCTGAGGGTAGATCGTTCGCCAACTTAGTGCTATTGCGATAGTATTTCCTGTAACTTGCAACGTCTCAAGCATTCTTGTGCATTGTATTTTATTATGAGCGTCCTCCTTAGTTTATTCTGAAACTTAAAAATGCGATTGGCATACATCTAACGGTAAATAGTACAACAGGAGATACATAAAATAAATATTGATCGATGGTGGCACAAAAGGTCGACCCATCGAAGCGAATGATTGAAAGTATTTAATGGCGTATCCGATTTCAATTATCATTACTACAGCCACTGCTAGATACATATAGTTCATGTATGTGTTTATCTTTATTAATTTGTTGGTCCCGACGTCAGAGTCTAGATATGATTTAAAATCTGAGGTTAAATGAATATTAGCTTCAATTTGATTTGATTCTCTATTTTCCCTCTATTTTGGCGCACGGAGAGAGTATTCCTTAAGACGGTATCAGAAGGGTATAACCCTTAAATTTCGCTCTTGCTTGGAGGAAACCGATAATATTATCGATGGCGGCGAACGAAGCCATACACAACGGAATCGGCTGTTGAGAATTCATTCTTTGTGTGTTTTGCTAGTTTACTTTATCGCGGTGTACCCAGCAAATTCTACGCCATCATGTTCCGTCAGCCTTTTCTTTGGTTGAATATAACCTGTTGGGCAATATCGTTTTGGGGAAATGTTGAATTTTTAAGGATTCTTCTTTTTCCATTTTGCTTTTGAGTTTTCAACGTTTAAGAGCAAATGTGAGGAGCTTGACATTTCGTATAGATTTTATTGACACCATGTAATTATTATTTTTTCTTGATATAATACTTACAAGCGAGCTATTTTCTCAAATGGAGCATGTATCGTCATTACACAACAGATGAAACTTTGATGCATGTACAAATTGAACCTGACGCACGTATTTTCAGAAATTGCTTAGTTATTCAGTGGGCCCATCCTATTCTAAATTTTGCTTGAATCGTTTGCTTTGTGTGTAATGAGCATCTGGTAAAATGGGAAAGCCTCCAAACTAGGGAAACTACTAATGAAATTATATAAAACGCCACTGCGTTGTTGCATCAGGGTATTACCAGTTTGCCGGCTAATGGTAAGAGCATGTAGCGTCAAATGTTCCAGTAACTGGAAAGAATCACGAGCGCAACACAAGTACCCGGGAACACTGACTTAGAGTTCGACAAACTGGAATCGGTGATCTTGGGGAACTTCCGTTGTTGTGTTCTGCTCGAAAAGATACAATTAGTGATCCGCGAAACAGCGCACCTCGCGGAACTATTGGATGTTATAATAAATAGCAAGTTGTGCCTGGGACAGCGCCGGACGAAAAAAGACGAACAGAGCCGGCGACAAACTCTTCAAATAAAATAATAGAATAACTATAAATTTAAGAAGAATGAACTAAAATTCCGTCTATGTTTTCCGTCAGTTGCAGTGGTTTTCATTTTAGTTTATTCTAATTAGATAATAGTTATGCTTTTTTTTATTTGAAGAGTTTGTCGCCGACTGTGTTCATCTTTTTCGTCCGGCGCTGCCCCGGGCATAAATTGCTATTCTATATATTCAAGACGTTCTATTCCCATTATTGTTGATATTGAATGTTGGCTTTCAGCATATGCCCTCGTATAGTGCCTAAGCACGGGTTGAGAAAATCCTGTGTTGCAGTGACCACAGTGAAGGCAACAACAAAAATCTACCGCTAGGGTGGCTGCTATGCGTCACGCTCTTGGGGTGTGTGTTGGGGTTCGAAGAGTTGGCACCAAAGCTACTTCGGCTCCCGCTGCGAACCCACCCACGGAGGTTGATTAATTTTTGCCAACGACATTATACAACCAGAGAACCATAATACACGAACTCGTGGAACATGTACAACAAGAGACGAAGACTAAATTAAACAGCTCTCCATGCATTCGAGAGGTACGCGAGAGATACTTGGCGGGCGTCCTCACTTGTACCTCATTTCACTGCTCCACCCACAACTCCCACCAATCCACCACCTCTTTATTTTTCGATCGTCTGGCTACACCCCCATTCCCCGCATGTTCCAATCCATATAGTCACCATTGTAGTTTTCAGAGAAGATGGAAATTTTTACATTGGACCACTCGTATCGAACAAAACGGCTTCAATAAGGGAGATCCGGAATATGCATGTGTAATATTGATTTTCCTATTATGTCTACACAATTTCAACTTCCAGGAAATATTGTTGAATCATGACGTCATGCATTTGGCTCAATTGGGATTTTTTTAACCAAGATTCCCAACCGCCAAGTATCATCAGATACCGCATTGGTTTGATTTTTCCTTTCTTAATGCCAATGCATTCTTAATGCGTTTTTGTGCAAGCTCCGTTTTGCAAACACATCTTAAAAAAATTAAGAGAGGACATTTAGTGTTCGATTTTGTGTCTTTTTAATTTTTCTTTTTTAATGTAAGCCACAAGATTATAGTTGCTCAGCTTCGTGGGTTTTAAATTTATATGGTTCGCAATATCGCTACCGTTTTTGACACAGTTGAACCAGTCCGTTGCCCGAGCAGTACGAAAAAAGGCAAAAAGTGTATCAGTAAAAAGCGAGCTCGGTCAACGTCAATCGGGACAATGGATCCCGGAAAATTAAGTGGCGCGCGCGAGCTTTTGTTCGCGCGCCCTGCCTTCCACTACAATGACGATTTGGCATGGACACACTTCCATTTCGCTCAATGTAAACAAGGACGAAACTGGGAGGGGAACCTGCGCAGTTTCGCTATGTGTGTGTTTGTTTGTATGTGTGTGTGTGTACGCGCTTGAGCATCAGCGCGCGATGAATAATTACTTAACAGCACTCTTCTGACTGGGGGGAGGCGCGTGGGCGACTCGCGCTCGTCACCGATCCGTAAGGGGGGGGGGGGGGGTGGGGGAGGCCGACACTAAACCTAATCTCAAG